>PVIJ01014014.1:0-42673 GCA_004024925.1 Scalopus aquaticus | reverse complement strand
CAACCTAGAGGATATGGACACATTCCTAAAACTATACAATCACCCAAAACTAGACAAAGAAGATGTAGAACACCTAAACAGACCAATCACAAGTAGTGAAATTGAAACAGTAATTAAAAACCTCCCCAAAAACAAAAGCCCAGGACCGGATGGTTTCACAAATGAATTCTACCAAACATTCAAAGACGAAATAGTCCCTGTATTTCAAAATTAATATTTTATTGGGGAAACAAAAGAGTAGGAGTCTCATTTAATCATTTCATTACAAATATTTCTTCACTTTAAAGATAGTCTTTTAATATTTAGTCCAAATTTATGGTGTCAAATGCCCTTCCATTCACTTACATTGCTTTTCAAGATTTTCTCCATTTTCTGTAACTACATTAAAAGTGGGAAAGGCATGCAAATATTATACGTAAGGGTATAGTCTAAATATTACCGAAGAGGTAACATTGTGTTGTGAACTTGGAATGTGAAGTGAGTGGATGCACTCACACAAGAGGCAGTTTTTGGGGACTTAAATTGATAACCTGTGCATTCCTTATGGGTAATATGGATATCTTTGGGAACGATTGTGTGGCAGCAGACCCAGGGATTTTACTCTTTTGCTATCAAAGTCTCTTTAAGCAGTGAATCAAGGGAGTATAAACTGAAAAACCTACAGATAAGGGATTTTGAGTACTGATAAATAATTCATCTATCTCTTATGGCATTTAAATGACTATAAAGTTACTGATCTATGAGCACATCATGTTTTTTTCTTAGAATGTCAGTTTCTTGGTTACTAGGTTTTATTTTCCTACTTTTACTTTTTGAGAATAAGAACAGAAGAAATTATTATTTTAATATACTTTGTTTTCACAAACGATCACAGGGTAACAAATCATTTAGAATTTCGTGATGTTAACAGAATCACATAAGAACAGAAAACACTACAGCACAATTTGATTGTAAAGTGTACATTTTGTGCATAGAATATATACAGAATATATACAGTTCAATTTAAACAATCCTGATTGGAAATTCTTAGCTGTAACTTTCCTTTCTATTGTCCCTTGCGTTTGGCTTCCATGAAAAAGTGGAAATGATAGAAAGAACCTGATGTCACAAATTTAGGAAAACAAGTAAGACTGGGGATGGCAAATTGATAATACAAATCAACTTTCTTTTACCAATACATTTATCACTGATTACACATAGCAATTCTCAGCTTTTACTCAAGATGTGGTGACTTCAGGTTGACTCTGGAGAGACACTTAGGCATCCAATAGAGGTAGAAAACTCGAACATTGGCCATGACTGACTGAACTGAATATTTCCCAACTATTTTTTTCAGTTTATTCCGCATTTTTCAGGTATGTTTGTATTAAGAGATGAGTATTCAAAATGATGACTAAGACAATGTATGGATTGTGTATCAAGTCTTGATTATGTATCAAATACTGAACTATACCTTGAATATAAATTAAGACTCTTGCCTTCAGTCTACTAGGAGTATCACACAAATAAAAGCATTTCAGCCCCATATGATAAATCATAAAATATATTGGAAGATGCTACTAGAGCACAGGAAAAAAAAAAAGGAAAGAACTGTTATTGGTTATGTTACCTGAGGAACACTTTTGCTGAGGAAGCGCTAACATTTGAATAGGTCTTGAAAGATGAGTAGTGAAACAGGGTGTGGAGATGGGCAAGGACATGGGCACTCCAAGAGGAGATAATGACAAGGCCAGCGTAAGACTTGATGAGGTACATCTTAAAGAAATACCAATCATCTTGCGAAGTTGGATCACAGGACAGGAGGAAAATTTGATGATACCAGGTTATAAGGACAAATTAGGAGTGGAAGGTAACAGCAAAGAAAAACTCCTCAAAGGGAAAATGCAGGTACCACAGAGGAAAATGGAGAACAAAATCCTCTTAGATATAATCAGAGACTTCCAATCACTGCGCTCCTATGAAAAGCAATTTTGCTGTCATTGCCCTATCAGATTTGATGTCTTAGTGTCAGCAGCTGCTGTTTCCCATTTTCCCTTTTTTGAATGGGAGCCTCATTTTGGTTGTCCTACTAATTCTCCATTATTTAAGTAATCAGAGGTCATAAAATGACCTGTCTGAGAAATAAATGCCTTAGATCACTCTGAGGGAGAAGATGGTTATCACTCACAGAGGTCAGATGCAATTAACCGATACATTGGAATGTGTTCTGGGAATAGGCTGATACGATTTTCTGAAAAGTTGTGATGAATAGTTGAGTTGTGAGACTGGTAGGTATCCCCCAAATCAACCAATTCCCTATTTCTAATTTAATAACCATTGGGGGGCTATTTGGTGGGGCACATGGCTGCCTGGAATAGACTATTTCCCAGCTTTCTTAGCTGTCAAGTTCTAGTCAATGTAATATACATGGAGACGGCTTGTTGCAGTTAGAGCAGCATGATGGCCTGTTTGAGTCAGAGAAACATGTTCATCCTTATGCTTGGATGGAACGTGGATATTATGAATGGGGTAATTCATTCACCTTAAAATTTGTGAAATGTTGGATGTCATGAGGGCAGAGAGAGGGTGCTAGATCAAGGAGTTGCCTACCAGCCTTGGCGTTCTTACCACATACACATTTCCTAAATACAACAGAAAATAAAATTCTATCTTTGAAATCATGATGTTCATTCAAATGTGCCTTTATTTTTCTTCTCTAAAGCACTTCATTCCATTTAGCACTACTATACTTCCATTTAGATCATTCTTCTGCCTGAAGAATACCATTTTAGTATATCTTTTAATGATGGTCTCTTGACCCCATGTCCCCCAAAATCTTAAATTATCGCTGAAAATAAATTTATTTGACTTGATTTTTTTGAATACATTTTTGTTTATACACTGTTCAGTTTCACTGTTACCATCTTCTAAGACTTTAGCTCACTCAACTTTATTCTCACTTTGATTGTCTGTTAAAAAATCCACCGTCTTGCTGATGTTCCTCTAAGCACCCCCCCAACCCCGGTATTTCCTTTAAGATTCATTGTGATGCAGGGCCTCCCTAGTGGCCTAGGGGTTAAGTCTCAGCACTAACTCCACTATGGTCTGAGTTCAATACCCGGCCAGGGAGCTAACCCACATATGGCGCAGCAGACCTCTCCTGCCTCGCCCGCTGCTCCCGTCAGCAGTGTATTTCAGTAGATCCACCTGTTTTGCTCCCCACTCTGTCTCTGGTGAATCTTCTCACCCCCCGCACCTCTGGCCTACACCCCAGTTACTTATACACAAAAATAAAAAGGAAATCTTGTTTGTATTGTTTGTGTTTTTATTAAGTTTAGGAGTATTTTTGGCCATTAACTCTTCAAATATTGCTTCTGTTTCATTTATCACACTTCTCCTTTTGGTACTCAAATATACATGTATAATACAGAACAAAAATTTACGAATATGTGTGTGTGTGTGTATATATATATATTGGTGTGTCTATCTATATCTATATATTACACTTATTGATACATTTTTTTTCCTCCTCTTTCTTCAGTCAATATATTTTCTGATTTCATTTTTTTTTTAACTTTTCTCCTGTTTTGTTCGATCATCTCTCTCTTTATTGCCCCTACTCTGGAACAAGCTTTTACTGTGGCGGATAATACCAATACAGTGTTCTAGACATAATCAGCAAAAAATATTTTACCTTAATGCCATAGTACATTTATAGTTGGAATAATATATACATGATTACTTTTGCTTTTAATTATGGTAACATTAGGATTCTCCCTATCGGATATCACATCCATAGGGAACCTGCCATCAAATCACTCAGTCCACCACCAGAGTCCATTGTGCTTCCTTCCCTACTACTTTCCTTTGGATGTTTCAATTCTTTAGTCATTTTTCAAGTGGTTAGCCTTTAAGTTTGTCATTTTCTGGTTGCAAGTTTTGTTTCTCTATATTCCACATATTAGTGACACCATCCAGTATTTCTCTTAGCATTACTTCTACCAACTCCATCCATGTTGCTGCAAATGGCATGAGTTTGTAGTATACCATTTTGTTCATATATACACCATATCTTCTTGATCCATTCATCTGATTTTGGGCACTTAGGTTGTCTCCATGTCTTGGCTACTGTAAATCATGCGGCTATGAATATAGGGGTGCAGGTATCCTTTTGAGTTAGGGTTTTTGTTTTGGGGGAGTAGACACCTAGGAGTAGAATTGCTGGGCTATATGGCAAATCCATTTTTAGTCTTTTGAGAAATCTCCACACTTCTTTCACAGGGGTTGGACCAGTCCACATTCCCGCCAACACTAAGAGGGCAGCATCCTCACTGGCACTTGTTTGTGGTCATTTTGTTGTGGGCCATTCTCACTGGTGGGAGGTGGTATCATTGTGGTTTTAATTTGCACATCCCTGGTAAGTGATGAGATTTTTTCCATATGCCGATTGTCCATCTGTGTCTTCTTAAGAGAAGTGTCTAGATAGCTCCTCTTCCATGTCTTGATTGGGTTTTTTTTTGTTGTATGAGTTTTTTTGTAGACCTCTGCTATCAGTCCTTTGTCAGATGTATGGTATGCAAATATTTTTGCCATTCCATAGGATGTCTCTGTTTTAGTTATGGTCTCCTTCACTGTGTAGAAGCTTTTCAGTTTGATGTCATCCCAGTTATTTATATTCTCTCGTATTCCTTGCTGCTAGGGACAAAAGAGTCAAGTCTTAACCTCTAGAACTTGCAAATATGGAGAAGGAATGTTTGTATATATGATTAAGGATGATGAGATGGGGAGAGTCACCTGCTTTATACAGGTAGAATCTAAATGCAATCACAAGTATCCTTATAAAAAAAGGCAGAGGGAGATTTGGTAAGGACCAAAGAGAAGGCAGCATTGTGTCTATGGCAGCAGAGATTGGAGTGATGCATCGTCAAGTCCAGCAATGCCCAAGCAATTCCATCCGTCATAGGAACCTGGAATATGCAAGGCCAGATTCTCCCCTTAAAGCGTCTAGAAAAAGTATGATTATGTCAATACCTTGATTTCTTCCCAGTGATAGTGATTTCAGACTCCCAGCCTCCAGAACTATGAAGGAATGAATTTCTGTGTTTTTTTTTTCTGTTTTTAAGCCACCAAGTGGATGGATGATAATTTATTACAGCAACCACAGAAAATTAATATAGCTGCTGTTAAAAATTTTCGTGCATTCATTCATACAGGATCTCAGAAGGTATACTTATTACAGAAATTTGACGAAAATTTCTGAAAAAAATAAAGTAAAAGCATGTTTAATATAATTTTGTTGGAAATGTCAAGTCTTAAATTATTTTTAAACAAAAATTATATATATTTAAAGTACACAACATGATTTGATATACTTGGTGAAATGATGACTATAATCAAGGTCACTAACATATCATCTCACTAGTTACCATTGTGTGTGTGTGGGGGGGAGAGTACTTGAAATCTACTCTCCACAAAATTCCAGTATTTAGTACAATATTAAGTCATCATGCTATATATATTAGCTCTCTAGATGTATTCATATTATACCACTACAACTTTGTATCCTTTGAGCAACATACCCCAATTCTTCACCCTGGTAACCACCATTCTATTTCTGCTTCTGTGTATTTCACTTTAACTTTTTGGATAACACAAATATGTGAGATCATGAAATATTTTTCCTTTTTATGTTGGACTCATTTAGCATAAGGCCCTTCAAGTTCATTTGCTTTTGAAAATGTCAGTAACAATCACATTTTTGAAGGCTGAATAATATTCCACTGTATTTGTCATATATATAGGTCATACAAGGCCATAAATACTATATATGTATATATATATAACCCCCCAAACACACGTGCATGCGCACGTGTGCATACACACACACACACACACACACACACACACACACACTTCCTTTACTCATTCATCTGCTGATGGACAGTTAGGCTAGATTATTGTGAATAAAGCTGCAATGGTGAGTTGGTGAATGTGAAGTCCATTATCAACAATGATTCCAACCTTGGGCATGGGTAAGAGTATGGCAAGGCGTTAGTACATGAATAAAAGTAGAATGTGGGGTTATCTGTAATTTGGAAAAAAAATCACAGGTAGGAAGGAGAAGGAATGAACGGGTACAGAGGATGGATGGATCATAGAATGAATGGCAAATCTCATGCTTGTCTCATATGAGATTTTTTTATATTTTGTGCAAAGGCCCAATATGTTTCCCTGGTAACAGGCATAGGTAGCAAGGCAGGTAAGAATTTGGAAATGAGAATGCCAAGAAGGAAGCAATCTTGTCTTTCAAAAGTATAAAATAGTGGGCACTCTATGTATATTAAAGTAATCAACCCTACTATAACGTGCCAGTTTATTGGTCTGTCAGGAAAAATCTTTTCATTTCCTCTATCTTCATAGTCTGCAGCACTTAACATATCATTCCTGTTTTCTCTATCAGAACCACAATACTTTTTCAGTGCATGTCCACTTCAAAGGAATGAATTTTCATAGAGATTTTACAGAATGTATTACAAAATAAATGATTAAGTACTATCATTTTTAAGTTAACAAAGTGCAAGGCTTCTACCAATTCATCTCTATCCCTATGCTAATATCCCCTTCTTTACTGAATTTGTAGTATGAATTTAATAAAAACTGATGACAAAATTCATATTTAATATTTTAAACTTGCTAGTACTCCAATCTTGATTGGATCATTTACTGGAAGCTGCAGAATCTAATTCACCAACTGCTTCAGAAACCAAAATCTAAACTAGGATTAAGTGCTTTTGAACTTATATTTTGAACCATTATAATAGCCAAGACAAATACCATATTAAAATTCCAGATGTAAGAAAATAGATACTACCTTAAGAATCTAAGAAAACAGTAACATCTTAGTTAACCAATTGCTGCCTAACAAAATGACCTCCAAATGTAATGACGTAAACATTGTATTTATCATGCCCCTTCCCTGTGGTTTAAGAATAATCTGTGCATGATTCAGCTTGGTTTTCCAGTTCAAACTTTCACAGGATTGCAACAGAAGTGGCATTTGGGGCCTTAGATATGTCAGGGTACAACGGGGGCATGATCTGCTTCTCAGCAGGATTCAAAGTGAGCAAGTGAGAATGCCAGCAAGTGAGAAGTCTCCGTCTCGTAGTCTCATCTCAGAAGTGATGCTTTTACTGCAATCTTTGTTAGAGGTGCATCATCAGGTTGAGCCCACACTTAAGGTCCAGGGATCACACAAAGGCATAAATACTGGAGAGAAGGGAAGGGGGCAGCAGGCGCCATATGGAAGGCAGCCTGCCCACTGTTTTTCAGTTTAACGACTTGGTAGGTCACTGAATGGAGTTTTATTTGAATTATTTTTCTTTTCTAAATAATTTAGCTTCAGTGCTACTGTTTGAGGATATGTGTTTGACAATGTTGATTCAAAAAGAGATGCTTTTGTTATTTTAGTACAAAGGACAACAAAAAAGCAGTGGACTTATGTTCCTACCAATACTTCCTTACCTCCCAACAAATCTGTTTTTCTTTTAATTTTTGTGTTTTAGATTTTGTTGGTGATTCGTATTACATCAAGCTTGATCTGACCCATGATCCAAATTTACTATATGTTGTAATTTCAAGATCACTTAAAATTGAGTCTGTAGATGTAGTTTCAAATACATATATGTACATAAACATAGGCATAATCAAGTCTACCTTGATGGTATTTGCAAGAGACATCACCACTGCAAAGGACATCTTTCTCGCTCTTTTTCTAGGTAGCACTTTGCACCATCCGATATGTCTTTTTGACTTGTGTAGTCATTCACTGACTTCTCCCCAATAGAATGTATAGAAAATCTTTTTGTTGGTATCTTTAATGCTAGAGCAAGTCTGGAAACATAATGAGGACTGTAATATTTGTTGACTAAATGAACTGATGAATGTCCACATACGCCCTGTCTCCCTATGTTTTGATTCTCCAAAATAATTCTTTCTAGGCTTCTGTGTTTTATACCAGCTTCTTGGAATATTCTGGAAAATTATTTTTCTATTTTGCAACAAACTTGCAGTGTTCTTTCGAGAAATTGTCATATTTCTCACTCAAGGATTATATATCTCAGTTTCCCCACTTTCAAAGTAAAAAAATGGAAATGTTCCATCAGCAGATGTTTTAGCTGACTGGTAAACTTTCTAGAACAGAGCCAGACAGAAATACAAATAAGCCACAAACAAAAATTATTAAGACTGAGGAAAATATTCTTAATATTCACACTAGTGCATATTTTAAGATTGCTTTCTAGTCATAAAGTCTGCATAAACAAAGATTAATAGGGTAAAATAATTAAGGGACCTAAGCCTTTTTGTTTACACAAGATATTTTCCGACTACTTATGAAGTTATTTTTTATTTAGGTACAACTTTACCTCGAGATTATTTCTCACTTCTGTTTCATTGTCTTAACTACTTTGACTATCGACTATTGCACCCCATTGACATAACTAAAGGAATAATGCATTTCATCATCTGACTGACTTTAATGAGAATTTTATTAAGAGTTATACCAAAATGTAGCAAAATTTATATCAATTTCAAAAATCACTAATTGCTGACTCCTGTTTTTATCTTATATTTAATTATATATATTATTAATACATGCTTTTATACCTCAATCCATTTTCGGGAATGAAAGAATCTTTTGAGGGACTATTTATAGCACCACAATTACTTAGCATCAAGGAACTTTTTGGTTATTTATAACTCCGGCTATTAAACTATAAGGAATGATGTTAGTGGTTTCCAAGACCACCTTCATGCTCAATGATTCACTGGAAGGATTCATAGGACTCAGGAGCTGCTATTTTCAGTTATGGTTTATTACAGTGGACATATAAAAACATAATCAGCAAAGGGGAAAGGCTCATAAAGTCTGCGGGATACAGGTGTAAGCTTCCAATCCCCTACATACTGCCACCCCTGAGGAGTTGCATAGATGCAGTTAATTCTCCCCCCAAACATGTGCCAATACGTGGAAAGTGTTGCTAACCTGAGCCTTGGTGTCCAGGTTTTTACAGGAGTGGGGGAAGTCAGTGTGTGAGTGCCTTCATGACTGACCTCAGCTACTCTTAGATGCTATACTCCCAGAACAAAAACAGGGGTTTACCATCACTCATTGTTAGCACTAACTACTGGGTCAAAATGGTACAGTTATAACATTCCAAGAATTTGTAACTCGACTTCCAGGCACTGGTCAAGGGCCAATCTTGAAAACAGGCTTCATCTTGGGCATGTTCAAAGTAGAAGTGATCTAGACTCATTTAGTTCTCATTTATGCAAGAACATATTCTGTGACTACTACTTTAAAATACAGTTTCATGAATAACAATCTCCTAAGTATTTACCTCATTTCTTCCTTAGTGCCGTTTGTAGCTTCTCTAAATGTCAAAAACCAAGATCAAAAAAAAGAAACCTTATCAGTACCATCAACCCTATGAAACATTGCTACAATTTTTCTATGAACAGCAATGGTTAATGTGTAAGACAAGAGAATTGCCTACTCTTCCTGAGAAAAGCAACCATTTGTTAGCTGAGCTGCGTAATCACTAATATCATTAGTCCTTCAGGAACTACTCTGCTATGGAATAACATAATAGATTGTTTTTGTTATTATCCATCTAGTGTAAGTACAAGAAACAATTTTGTTTGCCAAAAAAAAAAATAACCAAACAGTTCTCTTACAAGCCAAGACTTGAAACAACTATGCATAAAACTCACTATAATTGCATTTAAAAGTCAGTTTTTGTGTCATTTCTTTGACAACAGAATTCAAACCTCATGGAAGACTAAAAAATCTTACAAAGCAGAAATACTGCCTCTGTCTCTTATCCCAGAATTAATATTTATATCTATTAGAGACGGGTTGCCTAATAACCAAATATCCAGGGATTTAATTATCTTTCATCACAGAACCCACAAAGGTAGGTATCTCAGTGTCGGTATCGTTACCCTAGGAGACCAGGAGAGACTCCAGCACATCATTTTTCCTACTGTGCTGGTTCCGATGCTCATTCTTGCTGCCTCGAGGTCACCAAATGGCTGCTGCATCTCGAGTCTTCACAGCGCCATTCCAGGCAGGGTACACAAAGAGGAAGAGGCAGCAATGATAGACTTCTGATTTTAGATCCTTAGTCATAATGGTTTTACATGCTCAACATTAGTTGCAAGGGATTTTGGGAAATCAATTTTTCCTCTTTTACAGTCACCATCGTAGAAGCAGATAGGGAAGTTGAAAATGAGGTCAGATAAGCCAACACATAAGAACCCACAAAGGTAGGTATCTCAGTGTCGGTATTGTTACCCTAGGATACCAGGAGAGACTTGTGGGTTCTATTTACTTTCTATGTATGGTTAAAACTGTACACACATACACATGGTTGACCACTGAAAAAGGCAGGGTTTCAACCGTGTATAACTTTTGACTCCTCAAAACATTAACTAGTTAGTCATTGTTATCCCTGGGGACTGGTTTTAGGACACATGCCTCCCATACCAAAATCTGCAGATGCTTGAGTCCATCAGAGTCGGCTTTCCATATTTGTGGTTCTGCATCCGCAGCTTCAACCAAGTTGTCTGTGTTTGGATGAATCCCTGAGTGTGGAACTGCAGATGGAAAAATACGTATAGGTGAAGCCATGCGGTTCAAACTTGTGGTGGTGAACGGTCAACTGTGTGTGTCTACACACACCTGTGTATATATATGCACTTAAATATAACATGTAATATGTAATTTTATAACTTGGTTTGTACCCTTAAATATTAGAAATCCTTATTGACCACATGCGGATTTTTTTCACATGTTGTAAAGGTGTAGATTATACGGATATATAATTATTTTAACCAGTTCCTGACTGATGGGCATTAATATAGTCAGTCACTAATATTATTACTGTTATAGTGAACATCTGAGAACATAGGCCCCTTTGCACTTATTTGAGTATGCCTTCACGATAAATTTCTTTAAATATAATTGCTGGATTAAAAGGTGTGTACATTTTAAATCTTTTTTTTAAAGATTTTATTTATTTATACATACAAGCTGGGGTACAGGCCAGAGGTGTGGGGCGGTGAGAGGCTTCACCAGAGACAGAGTGGAGAGCAGAACAGGCAGATCAGAAATATGCTGCTGAGGGGAGCAGCGGGCGAGGCAGGAGAGGTCTGCCCCACCATGTGGGATCCTCCCTGGCCGGGTGTCGAACTCGCATTGCTGCCGCCGACAGCTCCACAGCGCAGCGCTTAACCGCTGCACCACCAGGGAGGCCCCATTTTAAATCTTAATGGGGATTTAAAGAGATAATAAGTGGCTTGTAATTAGAGGGATGTGATATGTCCAATTTTATATTAGATACAAAGGGCAGTTTCGTGTGTAAAATTCAGTAGCTTCTAATATAACCTTGTGTAGTGAAAAAGGAAATGCAAGTTTATTTGCAACAGGGCTGTTTGTAAAACTCTGGAAGACAGAAGAATGATATAAAGGGGGAGGTGGAGCTATGAGTTTCTTACAGATGTAGGAGGCTGACATAAGATTAGAAGCAGAGGGTTTCTGTTACAGGCAGATACAAAGTTGGGATCAGAATCTCACAAAAGGAAAAAGATCTACAGAAAAAAGCAGATTGCCTGAAGTGTGAAAACCTTGAACCGTAGTATAGGGACACATTTTTCTACCAACTCTCACAAACCCTGAAGTCATCAACATGGTGGAAACAACACAGTAGTTTCTTTCAATAACCTACAGCAGTTGAGCAACATATACTGTTTAAGATATGAATGTCCTTAAAATTAATATGTAATATACGTGCATATATATAATTTTGATTTCCATTTTACTCCATGACACTAAATATTTGAAATGTTAATGAATTTGCATTTGTATGTATACACACACACACACTCTTGGGGATATAGTATATAGAGGAACAAAATGATCCTTAGATATGAGAGGGTACCAAAGGGAAATTATAGGAAGTGTAATTTTTGCTCACTATAAACTAGCATCTTCTAGTAACTGAAGATAGGTCACAATGAAATGAGGAACAGAACTTGTACTCTTTGGTAAGGTACAATCACTAGCAGGCTTACCGTCTTCTGAGAATCTGTAAATAGAGATGCTTGTTTTGCTAGGTAGTTGGACAAGATGAGCTCTTATGACCCTTCTGACTTTAAATCTTTTTGTCAGAAAGGTTTGACCTAGAGATTCGTGTAGATTGCAAAATGTCTTGGGACAGAAAAGGCCTGATTCTCTTGTACACTTTAGGTTCTCTGGTGCGTTAATGGAGTTTTTGAGACCAAAGTAAAACCTCACTTGACATTGTTCAAGGTACTATAAAATGATTTACACAGTCAAGGATAGAATAAAGAATTAGACAATAATTCCATTAGTAAAGAAGGCATATCTGTTTTTCAGTTGATTTCAGAGTACTGAGAACAAGGAAATGGACAGAAAACAGAACCTAGCTGAAAAGCCACTTTTAACCCAATTTCTATGCCGCCTCCTTTTTTTGCTGAGCTGCTAAAAGGGCAGCCTCAGCATATGGAAAGGCAATATAGTGTCTCCAACAAATCTTCTTGCTAATTTGGAGCAATCTGGATACATTTTACAATATTTTTGGCAAGAGTTAGGAATCCAATTTCCAACCTCTCTGTGTAATTTATCTATATTGTAATGAATATGAGTCTAGCCTTTGAATTTGTTTATTGTCAACATGCAAAATACACATAAGCTTCCTCTGCACTGTGCTGTCTTCTCTTTGCCATGAGTGGTCATTTTTGGAAACAGTCCATGCTCCCAGTGCACGTCCCCCTATGTAGTATTGTACATGGATCTCAGTGTTGAGAGCATTAACTCTCAATTTTCACTGCAGTTTTTAGGAGTATTTGAAGCAAAATAAAGGGAGAGCTTAATCTCATTTAACAGTATCTTTATGAACCTATATAGCTTCATGCATATATTATTTACATTACCATGCACTGAAGGTTTGTCATTGCTCGTGCTTTATAAGGCTTGTTGCCATGAAATTCATGTTAAACTTTGTGCTTTTTGGCTTAAAGACTAAATGGGGCAACCCTTCAGACATTATTGGTTTTGGTATTAAGATGAGTAAGAGGACAACCTGGACAATTATGGTATTGCCAACATTTTAAAAACATGGAAATATTTTTTGTTTTTGCTTCTAAACAATCCAAGCTAAAAACAAAATGAACTTAAAAAAAAAAAACAACAAACTATTATCCATTGATAGAAAGCTCCCTGTTCCTAAAAACAGGATTATTTTTCCTAGTGTATCTTTACCATTTTTTATTGTCTAGCATAGTGCTAGCACAAGAATTCATTAATTCCACTGGGGAATTTCTAAATATATCTTAATTGCAAGAGTCTCGAGTGCCTATCTGAATAAAGAAAAAGGAGTAGACCCATTTATTTCAGCATAAAGTTTAAAGATAAAAAACTTGTTTCAATCAACCATATCTTTAAGACTCCCTTATACACGAAGTACTTTCAGCAGAGGGTGGATTATTGAGGAGGCCTAGAGGAAAGGAGATCAGTCATACAGCTATTGTAAAATAAGATTAATAAAAACTATGCATTAGGCCTGGCTCTACGCTATATATTTTGCACACATGGTACCTCTATAAAATATTTCAGGTAGTCAATATCTCCTTTATGCAGAAAAACAAATGAACAAAGAGACAAATACAGTTCAGGACTTAGGGCGGTGATATAACCTGCTCAGTGTCACACAGTTCGTAGGTGCCATAATGAGATTCTAACACTTACCCATCTGATTCCTCAGCTTGTGCTTCTTCCGTTTCACCGGACTCCTTCCTTTGTACTGTGAGTTTGCAGAGATGCAGTGGAGAAACTCTGAGCTGATAATTATAGTAGTT
This sequence comes from Scalopus aquaticus, assembly GCA_004024925.1. NCBI lineage: Eukaryota > Metazoa > Chordata > Mammalia > Eulipotyphla > Talpidae > Scalopus > Scalopus aquaticus. The sequence continues at coordinate 28,756 of PVIJ01014014.1, read as the reverse complement.
TGGAGGGAATACTCTGGCTTTTCATTTTTCTTGATTATATTCATTATTTTTAGATATATATTAGTGTCTTTTTTTGGTACAGCAAGCTAACATTCGACCCTGCTAGGGTCAGAGTCATCTTGAAAGCCTGCAATTACAATAAAAAAGTTTCCCTTGCTTCTTTAGCAATGTATCAGAAAGTTAAAATAAGAAAGTCTGTCCATTATGATATCAAAAATATGATTTTAAGGGTTCAATAAATTAAGAATAAGGCAGAAGTATGAGTGCTATGTCACTACATACTGTCTTTTGTTCATATACTAAATTTATCTAGCTGCTCTGTAATCACAGTGTACTTGGTAATAGTGAAGGGATTCAAATAGGATGCTTACCGAGTTATGACTTCTGACATATAAACACAGAAAATCTTCAGGTCAACTAGGGAGAATTTTTTGATTAATAGACTATACTCCAGCACCCCTGTTTAAGTCAGAATTAGCAACAAAATAATTAAATGCGAGAGAGAAAAGTACTATTTTCAAATACGGAAAACACTTTTCTATACCACTAGAATATATTCTCATTTTATTAATTCTATTTTCATTTAATTCGAAGAAACATTCAACCTATTTTCCTAACACATGTTAGCTACTATTATAAGAAATATCTGAAAATCTGCTGGATTCTTCTTTAATGGGGGAAAATGGTAATAACCGCAATGGGTAGTAATTTTACTTACATATACATTCATATATACACTTAAACAACAGTATACATAATACAGTATATAACAGGATGTAAGATATCCTATATTATAAATTAATGAGATGATAACATACTCCCATTCAAACTATCAGTATTACTAATGAGATTAAAAGAAAACAAGATTCTTGAGCACCGATTACCTGCTTAGTAATTTACATATGTACATCAATCCTGTGAGAAACATCATTATAACCCTTTACAAATGGATTAGTTACTTGGATAGTTATTTTTTCTAAAGTTTTCCCAGGCTCCTAACCCAAACATGTATTCCTTAAGTCTTCTTCTTCTTGCACTGTACAATACCACTTAGGTAACATTTACTTTCATACACGAGGAGTAACATGCAGTATACCATTCCCGAAATATGCATAACAATTATCCATCTTGGACAAAGTAACACATTTCTGCAACACTGTCAAGTATAATTTTGAAGCAATATAGAATCTGAGATGAGCTTACTTATGTCTCCAGTGCGCAGTAACTAAACTGAGTTCTATGCTATTTGTCTGTGATGGGTTTGTCTGCTTTGTGATTTCGTATTTTATCTATAGTTTGAAGAAATCAATAGTAAGCTGTAGATTCTCCTATTACCTTGAGTCATTATCATCCCATGTTATTATGAAGAAGAATCTCAGATTCATATTAAACCTAAACTTTCTAACCTTGTGGTTTCATCATTACATAAGATTGATATTGAAGATGATTTCTGAGAACTATCCAACCTTGTAATAGAAGGTTATTTTAGGAGGGTATGCTGTATTAATCCCAGCATGGGTTATTGATGTTAACATCACAGAATGGGGAAATTAAGGTAGCACGACCTTAAGATAAAATGACCCTTCCACTGCAAAGGGAATACCCTAGAGGAGTTCTTGCTTTAGAGATTATTATTACATGAGATGAATGATCTCAGTTTGTGAAACCTTATATTCCGTTGCATGCGCTGTACTGTTCTTTACTAGCAAAGCAGAATAATAGTAAATATCACAATTCATGACCTGGCAATTACATGAACACTGTCATTAAACTGAGTAGAAATGGAAATTATACCTCTGTCCTATTTATCGTGATAAAATGAGGGGTTATTACAACCTTTGATCCATTTCATTGTTCGTTTTTTTCGATGTCTTGATGCTTTTGTTTGACCAGTAACTTTACATTATATTCTTGCACTTTAATACCAATAATAATTTTTTCACTAACAGCTTTTGCAGCCCAGAATCTATATTGTTGCATTGAATAATTTCAAAATGTTCATTAAGTATTTGTACATTTCTTTTAGTAATAAACTCAGTATCCTTTAATTCCTAACTTAGAAAGTCTTTAAAGAGGATTTTTTTTTTTTTGCTTCTTTGCTTCTACTGAGTGTTTGAGTTCAGATTCTACCATCAGTCTCACTCTTTCATGAGTTCTGTGGATAGGGATAAAGGCGCTATGTATTGAGGCAGATGGCTGATAGGGTTGTAGAATCATTATCATGCACTGGCATTTTAAGAAAGCTTAAATCCAAGAAAATATCTTAGAAATTCTTTTTTTCAGCTGTATTTTCGATTTAGATAAAATGTGAATATTAGGAAGTTTAGTATCTTCTAAAAGGAACCTTTTCAATAAATTACTTCCGAAGAGGTCAAAGAATTAGGAGTAGTCATTTTTTGTTAGACAGACAGTAGAGGTTGGTTCATTCATTATAAGCACAGTTAAATTCAGGGAAACAAGTGCGTATTGGAATATTGATAATCTAAGGAGATGAATAAATATAACCAATACACCTCTAACAGTGTATGAAAACAAATTAAAACCCATTCCCTGAATAAATTCTTGTTCACAGAGCACCAAACCTGGGCTGATTCTCTTCCCCTTACCACCTGTATAAGCATTTGCTCTGAGTTCATTCCTTTGGTAATGAAATATATGACCTAAAGGTAAAATATTTTGTTTTTATAAGTTTGTTTGAATATTTAAATATTAAAAATCATATCCCTAGTTCTAGCAGAAGCTTTCTGAAGAGGCACACATATTTGAAAGAAACACAGAAAAGTAAGTGATCTTCTAGAAATAGGACCAAATGTATCAAATGAAACTAGACTTTTAAAATGGTTTTTAAAAATCCATATATAAACAAGAATGAGTGCTAAAGCATAAAGAAAACTAAGATGACAAAATTACATGGCAGGACAGATAGATTCTGATAGGCCTCTCCCACAAGCAAGAAAAGAAATCAACTACTGTCCACAGAAGCTGAGGGGAAAGGGGGCCAAGAGAACACGGTGGAGGACTGTTCGGGCACTGGTGGTGGGGCGAGGTATGAAAGAATACATCTGTAGAGATGTGAACTTATAACCCCCTGCACAAATACGAATGTAAATCTCCTTCACCTTAAGCATTATTGGGGAAGGAGGGGGAGATAAAGGAATTATTAAAAAGAGTACTGTCACCAGCTCATCGCTTGCTTGATACCTTCATTTGAGGTGGATGGTTGGTGGTTTGCTGTGGTGACAGGAAAGCCAGGGCACGGGTCCTTCTAGTCCATAGAACAAGGTGAGGTGTTGGGTACAGACTGTATGGCACACAGGGGATCCTCCAAGTGAGGGTGAAGTACAGAGTCACATGCCCACTGAGGGCTGGAAACTTTGGTTCAGTAATGGAGAGTCTGGATGTTGGCAGTGCAGGCAGCTGCGCCTGATCCCTTCACCCCTTGGGAATGAACAAGTTCTGAGGTGAAAGAGGGAGAGACCTGCTGTGTAGCAGAGAGAGGAACGTTTAGGAGGCAGGACTTTGGAACACTAGTTCTATGCAGGGAAGAGGAGGCCATATAAGATGCTAGGTCTGGAATGGCATTCTGTAATTTTTTTTCCCCATTCCTTTGGCTGCCTTTTCATTTTGTTGGTTGGTTGGTTGTGCTGCAGAAACTTTTCAATTTCATGTGGACTCACCTGTTGATTTTTTTTTTTTAAAGATTTATTTTTTATTTATACATACAAGCTGGGGCACAGGCCAGAGGTGTGGGGCGGCGAGAGGGTTCACCAGAGACAGAGCGGGTAGCAGAACAGGCAGATCAGAAATACACTGCTGAGGGGAGCAGCGGGTGAGGCAGGAGAGGTCTGCCACACCATGTGGGATTCTCCCCGGCCGGGCGTCGAACTTGCGTCGCCGCTGCCGACAGCTCCACAGCGCAGCGCTTAACCGCTGTGCCACCGGGGAGGCCCTCACCTGTTGATTTTTGTTACTGTTGCCTGTGCCTTTGGTTACCTATCCAAAATATCACTGCTATGACCAATGGCAAGAAGCTTTCTCCCTATGTATCATTCAAGGAGCTTACTGTTTTAGCACTCACATTTAAGTCTTTAATCCATTTTGTCTATCTTGGGGGTGATGTATAGTAGGAATCCAAAAACCTTAGTTTGCATATGAATATCCAGTTTTCCCAATTACATTTATTGAAGAGACTATAATTCCCCCATTGAGTATTCTTGTCTCCCTTGTCAATTATTAGTTGACTGTATATTTTTGTTTCACCCTGTCACCTGGGCTCTTGATTATGTTCCCCTGATCATGGTCTGTTTTTATGCAAGTATCATACATGTTTTCTTACTACACCTTTGCAATGCAGAATTAAATCAAGTAGTTTGATGCTTTCAGTTCTGTTCATCTTTCTTGAGATTTGTCTATTTGGGGTCTTTTATGGTTCCACAGAAATTTTAGGATTATTCTATTGCTGTGAAAAATTCTATTGGACTTTTAATCCAGATTACACTAAATCTACAGCTTAATTTAGATAGTATGTTTAAACAATATGAAGAGAATGGAATATTTCTAATTTTCCACCTTCAATTTCCTTAATGCTTTACAGTGAAAACCACACTGAAAGTATCGTTCTTTCACCTTCTTGGTGAAACTTATCCCTAAATGTGTTTTTATTATTGCAATGGGCTTGAACATTTTAACAAGTTTCTTTTTGATATGGCAAGTAGACAAAAGTAACTGGAATAGTGCTAACTGACCTACTGAACAAACAAAATTTTCCATCCAACAATAAAATAAGGCACACCCTTTCACAGAACCTATGAATAGTCTAAACTTGCATGAGAGTATGGAAGGAGCACAACTCAGAATATTTTGTATTATGATGTTATCATATTCTCTATGCATCTATAGGTGTCTGTGTGTGTGTGTGTATATACACACACACACGCACTTATATATATTAACTTAAAAGTTAATAAAATGACATGAAACTTCCCAACACTAGAAATTTGGAAATACAATGCAAAATAATCACATACTCACAATAGAAATTGTAAAACAGGTAAGTAGCAATAAAAAGACTACATAGCAAAACTGAATAAGGCAGTGAAAAGTGCTTCAGTGAAGGAAATTTAAAGCCTTCAAAGTTAATAAGGTTAAATGTACAAATTAAAAAGGTAGAACAATAGACTATCTTCAAAAATAGAAGCAGTTAAGTGAATTGAATTAAATGAAATATTGACAGTACTGGTAGGAAAATTGTATCATAAAACTTGCTCTTTAAAAAACAAACCCAATAGATTTTTAACAAGATTCAGTAAGAAAATGGAGGGGACACAATGTTATGATTAAAAAGACATTCATAGACAGTGGAGTAACTGGCAACACGTGAAAGGGGATCCCATACTTCTAGTATTAACTAGATAAAAATATATTTAAAAAACCAAAATAACACATAGATTTTAAAAGTATAAAGAGAAATGTAATACTACTTGAAATAAAGGAAAAAAAGTTTGATGTAGCAAAAGGGGTGCTTAGAGGAAATGTATATGGTATTGTATACATTCATTGGAAAAGAAGAAATCTGAAATCAGTAATCTAAGTTTACATCTTAGGAAACTAGAAAAAGAACTGCACACTAAATCTAAATCAAGTAGAGAGGAAAAAAATAGAGCAGAAATCAACAGGGAAAAAAAAATCAACAAAACCCAAAAGTGGGTTCTGTGAAAAGAGTAATAAAAACAGTAAAACTCCAATCAGGCTAACTAAGAAAAAGAGGACACAAATCATATCAAAAATGAATGATTCCATAGTCACTAAAAGGATGATAAATACTAAACTCTATGCCCATAAATTTGCTAATATATGAAAAGAAAGTTTCTTGAAACTGCCAAATTTCATACAAAAAGAACTAAACAATCTGACCAGTCCTCTACCTATAAAAGATAATGAATCAATAATTAATAACCTCCTAAGAACGAACCATTCCCAGATGGGTTGACTGGTGAATTCTAGCAAACATTTAAGGTCAATAATATACCTATTATTGGTGGCCAAGGGTGGGGGTTGGAGAAGTAAAAAGGCACAACACAGATTTTGAGAGCAGTGAAAATACTCTGCTATTATAATGATGCTCATGTCATTATAATTTTGTCCAAACCCTGAGAAGTAAATGATGGGTTTTGGATGATTATGATGTAGGCTTATCCTTGGTTAAATACATAAACACACACAACATTTTGATGAGGGATGCTGATAACAGGGGAGTTAGGAGAGGCTCTCCATATAGAGGAAAAGGGTATATGAGAGAAATCTCTGTATCTTCCTCAGTATTTTTATAAACTTAAAATTGTTCTAAAAAGTGAAGTCCTAAAAATATTAACAGTAATTGCAGGCTAGTACATTTGGAAATAATTTATCATAGCTCATGTAATAACTATGATTAATTGATGCCAAAACTGCTGGGGTTATCTGATACTAAAATACCACCCCACAGATTATTTACTAAATGCAAAGAAAAAACTATCTTTGTACTGGAGACATCTGGTCAACAGTGCATTAATCGGGTAATAAAATTTTGTCTCACCAATAATGGGACAACCAAGCATGACAGGCTTCTCATGTGACAGAGTAAGAAGGCATTGACAGTCTCTGTAAAGAATCTAATACCAAAAATGTTGGAACTAATTCTCTTCATGAAGAAATAACAAAAATTCACAATGGAGGGTGTTGTAAATGTAAAAACAAAAACCCCAATAACTAGGAGAAGAGTTCAATATTTAAAATGACAAAAACTAATTTGTGAAGTTTTAATATTTAAAAGCTTTAGGGGACAACTGGGAATTAGAATATTGTCAATATATGATAGCATTTTTTGGCGGGGGGTAGTAGTGGTGTGCTTATAGAGGCAGATAGTATCTTCATTCTTATGAAATATATGTGAAGCACTTGATGATATAAAGTGTCAAGCTGCTCAGCAAAATAATATGCACACAAACGGGTTCACACAGCAAATGTGACAGACTGTTAACTGATTAATCTAGGTGAACATTGGTTAATAAGGTGTTCACTGTACTATTCTCTCAACTTTTCTATACTTTTGAAATACCCTCAAGAGATACCTTAAAGTGAAAAAATGGAAATGTATTTGCCAGCACACAAATAACAATAAATCTTAGGAATATGCAAATATCCTCTACAAGTCACTAAGGAAAAAAAAAACATAAGAAAAAGAAGGCATTTGATGGATAAAAACTTAATAAATTTTAAAATGTGTTCTGATAAGTGAAATAGCAAATCAAGATCAAAGTGATATGAATTATGTTTCCATTTGAACTGGTGAAAGTTAAAGAAAATGTAACAATACCACACTTTGACGAAGATAGAGTTCTCTAGCATTACTTACTGATTGCAGTAGACAGCCTAACTTGGTACAACTACTTTGGAAAATGTTTGACATTATCTCCAAAAATTGTAAATTCAAATTCCCTGTGATTCAACAATTTCACTCCCAGGAGAGACTGAAATATTTACATTTAAGAAATCCACAGTAACACTATTCATACGAGCAAAAAGCCTGGAAGCAACCTAGTATCCATCAAGAGAATGGAAAATTGAGGGGCCTCCCTGCCCAGGGAGCCAACCCACGTGGTGCGGCAGACCTCTCCAGCCTCGCCCGCTGCTCCCCTCAGCAGTGTATTTCCGTCGATCTGCCTGTTCTGCTCCCCATTCTGTCTCTGGTGAACCCTCTCACCGCCCCATGCCTCTGGCCTGTACCCCAGCTTGTATGCAGAAATAAATCTTTTTTTAAAAAGAATAGATAATTGAACTGTCACACGAAGGAATATTATATAGCTGCTGAAAAGAAATTATAGCAAGGTATGACAATATATGTAGAACTCAGAATTTTTAAGTTGAAAAATTCCAAATGATAGCACAGTTTGTTTATATATTTAACTGTATCTTTGCATATATGTTTTAGGAATACATACAATTTAAAGGAAAAATGACAATTCCATTAGGTATAGGGTGGGCAGAAGAATGGTTTGTATAGATCACATATGTAGATCTCTAAGTTTTTATCAAGGTTCTATTTTTCATGTTCATGTGTGATTTTTTCAAGTTCTTCTATTAGCACAGGTAAACAAATACAAACTTATGCAGATCTAAATGAATATAAGAGAGTCATGCCTAGACCAAAAAATGAATGTGTGTTATGGCCAAGGATGAGATTAATCCTCTGCCCCTTGCTCTCAAGTGGTATACTAAGCATGTGTTGGGTGAAGCCCATGTGAAGTGCTTGGCAACAGGCAGTAGGAATGTCATGTCTGGTGGCAAACTTTATACAGCCCTGGGAGTGAGTAGTTCTGTGTTAAGTAGTTCTGTGTCAATACCGTGTACCTCCCTAAATTCTTTATTGATACTTGGCTCCTTATTAATTCCATAAGGAATCACTGAATGTCACTTTGCCTTAAATTTCTGCAAAAATCTACTGGCTGTGTGGGTGGATCTATTCCTGAAAGTATCTACACTCTAATAAACCTGGATGTTTTGAGCTGTTTGGAAGAGCAATTGGGCATGGTTTGAAAACCCTGGAGGAGGAAAGAGCAAATTAAGTTTAGATGGTATTATTACCTTTCTTCCCTCCAAGTACAACTCCTAGACTGAGAAGGAATCAGATACTTCATCTTCCCGCCCATTTCTTGGGCTATGAGGCAAATTTAAATTGTGTGTTTCAAAGTCAGGCTTTGTCTTTTAAAAAAGGTTTAGCTAGATCTCAGGTAGACAGTATAAGAAGGTAGACGTATGTCCACAAAATACCAACATTCCTGAAGTTATCTGCGAACTATCAGTATAGGTGATAATTAGACGGGTGATTTTATTCTGGGAAATTTCCACATTTTAAAACCTAGCGAAGGGAATAATAGATAAAAACCTTTTATTCCCACCACTCCTCCACTCTACCTCCTGGCTCATTATTCACATTTTGGGGTGTGCTGTTCACATGTGCAGGGTCAACTGGGCCTGGCCAGATGACCGCTGAACTGGTTGGCTGTGCTTACTCAAGTCTGGCTCAGGTGACTCCTCCCTAGGGTGACTGCTCTCATCCTTATGCCTCATCCTCTAACAGGACAGCCAAGGGCGTATTCCAATGGTCTCAGCAGAGGGCTACGAGGGAGGCTCAGAGGTGGCACGCTGACAGCTGGTGAGTCACATGGCCAAATGCAGCATTAAGGAAAACAGCAGTTTAACATGTGAATGTAGGAGGAGGAAGTAGCTGGGGCTAGTTTTGCAATCTCTCAGGGGCACTTACCTCTGAAACTGTTCCCTCATCATTGGTCATTGAATAAAGCCATTTAGGGGGGGGTCACCTCATATCCCATCCCATTTCATCTATAGTAGTTTTAGACTGGGGTTTCTCATCACTTGAGGCCAGAGGGAAAGAATTTCAAGATTTTTGCTAGCTAGGCTGGTAAATACTGGTTTCTATTTCTAATTTGACAAGTGTCACATAGTTTTTATATTATTGGTATTTTTTCAGGTAAATATGCCTTCAAAATTATTTAGAATATTAACCTCCATACAATTCTATTTTTCTCATAGACCCTAACCCATGGATAATAGGAGCTCAATAACTAGGAGATATTTAATGTTTTTCAGTTCTAAGGTTAACAAAGAATGTTATATCAAGGATAAAAAGCAGTTTAAAGAGAGTATTCAAACAAGGATTTTCTAAAGGCAGTACAGAAACGTGGATTAAAAAAAGACCAAAGCCCTTAATAAAATATTCATTTCTATTTTTCTTAATGGAACACTTTTAAATGACCTAGCAGAAGCTTATTATGAAGCATAGAAAAGTTCAAGCAATAACTGTTATATACCTGTGATCTTCTACAATGGCTTCGAACTAGAATCTCCTGGGGAACTTTTGAAACACTACCCATACCTGAGGTTCACCCCAGATCAATTAAATCATCTCTGGAGGTGGAGCCTCGGCATCGTTATTTTTCAAAGTTCCCTCAATGACTCTAATGGGAAGCCAAGGTTGAGAAAGAAGCTTTAAACTCCTCTTAAAAATACCAAAAAGAAAGTTTGGAAATTGAGCAATACACCTGGAAGCAACACAAGGCTGTTCACTTGGATATTGCTAAACAATCCTGACAGATGAAACAGTATCCTAATTAATTGGTCTTCCTAAGTCCATTATGGGCCTTCATCTGGCAGCATTTTCAAAACACAGGTTTTGGAAGTGCTGAATTTCAGTTATTATAAAGTAGTTCCTAGATGCTGGCCAAGCAAACTTACAATTTGACTTATATTGTGATATAAAATCAATGTGGTATCACTGGGATGCAGATCTCCTGATGAGAGCTGACAAAGACCAGCTGAGGCTTCAGCTAAATGATGTGTGAGAGCACTGAGGAGCAGACAATTGGAAACTAATGAGATGATAAAGGCTTTCAGGTATGTGAGTTGATCAGCTACCTGCTGAGATCCTCTCACTGTAGAAGAGAACTCCCTGGCTTAGGGCCCTCTTTTCCATCTTATGGTGCAGTCAAGGTTAGTCCAGGCTGTATGTGAAAACATATCGTCTCTGTTCATGTTCTAGGTGAAATCAGAAAGGACTGAGAATTAGTAGGTATGGCCTCTATCCCACATTTGCATAATTCTACTCTAAGCAGAATTCATATTAACACTTGTAAATAGGGGCACAGGATGATTAGTGACAGCATTTACGAGGGTCTTATGTCACAGATCAAAACTTTGGACACTGGGATTGTTCTTATTGCTCCCCAAAACTGATGACCTTCATATAAAGTGAGGCTCAGATAGGAGTGGGGGGATTTCAACCCTTTGCTCAGAGCAGGGTGGCTGCAGTAGAAAAAGACAAGACAAGACAGATCAGTTGGGGGATTATAACAAAATGCAATTAAATTGGGCAGCTCCAACTTCAAAGAATTTAAAGTATCTCATGATGAGAAGATACTGGATTGGAATGATACTGACAAAATGTGTAAATAAAATACTCAAGAGGTATTCAGTTATCCAAACTAAAAATCCTATTAAGACTGAACAAGAGAATTCTCAAAAACAGCTATACTATAAAGAACAAAGGTTCTATTGGCACATAGCATAGAAAATGCTACAAATTGCATTGCCTTCTTAGAGTGTCACTGTATAGATTTAAAGGCCCAAAGATAGCAAGTTCAAACCTTTTTTGCTGTTTTCTTAGTCTACAATTTCAAAATAGGCTTAAGAGTCAGGGCACTTTGTTACATGATGATTATTACACTTTGAGGAACACTGAGGCCATTAATTCAAAACACAACTCTTGATAAAACATTGGATTATTAAAGTATTTCTATTAAAACTTAGATTACTACTCTTACTGCTACAAAGAAGTACTTAATATTTATGTAGTTTTATGAATAGTGTTTGAATATAAATGTTTAGTACTTTCTTTTCTACCATTAAAGAATGAGAAATTTTACACTAGAATTTATATTACCAGTTTACAGGGGCATTTTTTGTTTTATTGAGGGGTAACATTGGATTACAATGTTGCATAGGATTTAGAGGTATACGCTCTCCCCCTCCAGGTATCACTACCGTACCACACCCACCATTTGGATGTAGTTTTAGTTAATATAGTTTTATTTTGAGGAAAGTCATTTATTAAGCAATGACTTTAAGATGTTCAGAGTGGCATCAATAAATAGAGCAGAAAATGGTCTTTGTAAATGAGACTTAAGCAAAAGTCAAAAAAAAATGTGTACATACCCTCATAGCTGTGTATATACAAGTATAATTGATAAGTTCTGGATTAATACTATAAATAACATGTGCTCCTTGTTTTGCTCCCCAAAAGAGAAATCATTCAGAAACAGGATGCCACTAAGAGAATCCCACAGACAACCGTGGTGTGGCTGAAGCAACATCTGTACCTGAGAGACCAACACAGACTGCATTCCAGAGGATGGCCAGGAGATTTGTGCGACATTCTGGTGGAAAGTAGCTGGAGAGAGATGCAAGGAGATTGTGTTCTGTGGGATGGATGGAGGTAACAGGGCTGCTGGCCGAGCCGGGGGCCCTGAGGAGAGGAGGAATATGCTCTTGGTCCAGGTGAATACCAAAGTAGAAGAACTGTAATGCTCTGAATGTGCCAGAAAACCAGTAAGAAGGTAACAAAAACTGTTCTTAACTTTGCCTCTCTTCACCCACCCCTTGGAACCTGTAGTAATGTAATGAAGGGTACCAATAGCAAACTGATGAGTGTCAGATCTCAGGCTTGAGAGAGGAGGGAGTAACAGCAGTGCCAAGCCCAGGAACCATGCTTCCCCCAGAGATGTCCATGATAGTGGCTGGCCCACTTCTTGCCCTTACCCCACCCCACTGACACAACGGTAGCTACTCATTTGCTCCAGCACCTAAGGCAGTCATCAGTAAACAGACAAGAAAGTAATAATAAAGCCGTATGTCCAACTGCAGGAAAAGAAAAACCAACAGCTCAGTTCTAAGTTAATGATCTGAATTCCAAGTGGACAGACAGAAAAGCACACAAAGGAACTTGAAACCTCAAAATATGAAATCACAACTAGAGAATGACAACTCTCCAGAAACAAGAAATTAAAGCCAAGAAATCAAAGAGATACAAGAACTCACATACACAAGTCAAAGTACAAGAAACCTCAGGAAAGATCCTCAGCAAAGGAATAAAATGAACAGAGGGTGGAAATTAAAGCTGTACATAGTAAGTATTCAATTCAGGAGGTGAAGAACTCGAACAAGATAAAGATTACTACAGAAAACTATAGAAACAGAATAGACCTAATGAAGGAACGAATCCGTGAACTCTAAGACAGAAATCATCTAGTGGAAGAGCAAAGTGAAATTAAAACAATGCAGAAACACTCTGGGAACAGTACAACTCCAGCAGGAAAGGCAATGTAAGGATTATGGGTATCCCAGAAGGTGAAGAAAGGAAGGGTACAGAGAGCTTGTTCAAAGACACATTAACTGAAAACTTCCCAAACTTTGGGGAGGAATTGAATACACAAGTCCACGAAGCTAACAGAACATCCAACTATCTAAATAAAAAGAGACCTACACCAAGACATGTGTGAAACTGAGAATTCAAGATTAAAAAATAATTAAGGGCAGGTAGCTTTTTAAGCAGGTAGCTTAAAAAGACATTACCATTCGATTTATCAGTAGAAACCCAGGCCAAGAAAGCGTGAAATGACACCGCATGGCCAAAGAAACCATCACTAACACAAAAGAACACTCTATTGAATGGGGGAAAATTTTTGCACACCATACATCTGACGAACATCTGGTATCTAAGATCTACAAAGAACTGATAACTTCAGCGAAAGAAAATAATCCAATCAAAAAGGGGCAGAAGGGCTAAGTCGACACTTCTCTAAAGAAGACATAGATGGTCAACACGCACATAAAGTATTACTCATCATCACTTAACAGGGAAATGCAAATCTAAACCACATGAGATACTATCAAACCTGTGAAAATGGCTATTGTCTAAAAGACAGGGAAAAGCAAGTGTTGAAGAGGATGTGGAGAAAAGGGAACCCTTGTACACACTGTTGTTAAGAATAAAAATTGGTGTAATCATTATAGAAAAGCAGTATGGAGATTCATCGAAAAATTAAAAGTGGAAATTTCATCTGAACCTGCTATCCCACTTCTGGATATTTACCTGGACAATGCAAAAATACTAATTCAAAGATATGAATATGCTTCAATGAACACATAAAGTCAAGAGTCTGAAAAAACCTAAGCATCCATCAACAGATGATTGGATAAAGATGTGGTCTCTGAGCCTACTACTCAGCTCTAATAATAACAAAAGTGAAATCCTTCAATTTCAACATGGATGGACCTAGAGGGCATAGTCTAAGACAAACCATATGATTTCACTTGTGTATAAAAAAAAATAACCAAACCAATGGATGAACTAAATAAAACATTTAGACTTGTAAGACCAAAATAATGGTTACCAGAAGTGAAAGGGGGGTGGTGATGTGGGTGTTAATAAGGTCAAAAGAAAATTGTAAGGTGAAAGAACTGGATTTTTAATGGTTTACTTAATTCAGTATAGATTTTTAATGATATGCAACTGAAACTTCTAATGCAATGTTATTTTAATAAAAAATTATTAAAAACAAAAGATTTCAGTGAAGAGTATAAAATTGAGAACTAATAAACTTGTACAGAACACAAGCCTGACACTGATTTGGATGCTTTATATATATTTGATATTCAATGTTTCATATTAAGAATATTCCCAGTCTTAGGGAAGAGGAAGCTGAGTTTCAGTAAATCACTTGGCATCATCTTTACTAGTGGTAAAGACTAATAGTGACCCGAATGCAAAAAGTACAAATCCACAGACTCATCTATCATACTTTACTCATCTACTATACCACCATTTGTTTTGAAAAATACAGACCTACAGTCAAACATCTTGGCCATTCTCGTTATAGGCACACTAGTACTGGTGCTTGTCTTATCATGTCTCAAATTCTATTTGCAAAGTAGGACAATGTGCCAAGAGATGTTCTATATGCAGCTTTTATTGAAAGCTACTACATTTTTACTCTGGTGCTTAGTCATGGAGGGACTGCAATAAACACTTTTATAAGGATACAAACACTGAAATACATTTCAGCTCAAATCTCAAGAAAAATGACTCACATTACTTGAATGGAAGATATATTCCAGTTTATGACGAAAACCAGAAATGTTTTATACACAAATCACTTTTTTTTGGAAAAGGGAGTTTGTTTCCACAAACATTAAAAAATCGTAGCAATTTTACAACCAAGAGTTTTATATTTCAGGAAACAAATGTGATTTAACTAACAAAGAGCAATGGGAGAACATTCATTTTAGTTGCTAAAAAATGTGATAATAAATTAAGAGAAATTTGGGAATGAATGAATGAATCCCTTAGTGGCAACATATTTAAGTCACTGGTATTTGAATTAAAGACTTCTCCCCCCCCCGGGGGGAGGGGGGAGGGAGGAATGTTCTCCTTAAAGTTCAAGGCCCTTTAGTTAGAAAGGGACCACGGAGATGATCACGGGTGAATTGGTGGTGGGTTACCCAAGGGGAATACAAAATGTAAAAGACATAAATAACAATAAAAATATATATTTATACAAAAAAAAAGAAAGCAGGTTTTTACAATCCATTTAATGGAAATGTAAGTTGGTAGGATAAAGTATTTGAATCAAAACAAAAGAAGCTGACTGAAACATCTCACATGCCAAAGGAAACAATTATTTAGCTTATGTTGCTTATACTTTAAGAATTCTATGATTATAGAAATGGGATTAGTTGTCAAGTCTCTATGGCAATAAAGTTTATAAAAATCCAAGCCATGCATTCCTACTGATAGCAAAAGTAATTTCAAGATGAATTTTCATGGAAATAAATTGTCATAGCATAAAAAGTAACAGTCACTAATGCATTAATCACCTATAAATAAATGCCTGTAGATTTTTAAAATCACAACTTTCTGATTATAAGGATCCCTCATTCTGTAATAACTTGATGAATCCCACTATTAGTGAAGTAGACAAATAATTTAGGAACACAAAGTTTTTGGTCTTTGCTCCAATTTCCAAATTCCCTAGAAATTCAATAATGAAAAGACTTTGAGATCACATCATCATCATTTCAGTGAAGGTGTTGCTATTTGCTTTTAAGTTTCCTAAATAGTACATTGTTTAATATACTTAACTGATCAAAAAATCAATTGTTTAAACTGACTGTTTAAAAAAATGGGAAGAATGAATTGAAGTAGTCAAAATAGCAACTATCCTTTCTCAAATCTACCAAATTAATGAAATGATTTTAAGAATGAACTAATCATTTTTTAAAATGTAGCATACTTTCATAATTTAAAGAAAAAAATTACTGTAACATGAGAAATTACTATTGACAGAAGTATTGTTTGTGTAGTTGCAAGAAACTAGTTGAATAAATCTATATATTAGAAACTGCCTCTTCAAAACCTAGTGAAATGAAAAAAATATTACCAATGATGCAATCATCTATTAAACTCTTGACAGAAAGATAAAAATAGACATTTCCAGAAAGGAACATGAACCCTAAACTTTTCTAGATTCCTGGCCTGTCAGAAAGTGACCTTCCATACTGCCTGTAAGACTGGGACCTTGTAAGACACATATCAATTCAGTTTTCTTTGTAGCGTTTTACAGGTATTTGGTCCACATACAATCAATACTGACTCTGTGACTGGACTTATTATGCTGACGTAATGAGAATCATTTGCAAATATGATGCTCAAGCTATGACCACGGTTGCCCAATTTGTCAAGTTACATCTGCGTAAAGAGACATTGTGGGGCCTCCCTGGTGGCGCGTGGCACGAGGGTTTAAGTCTCAGCACTATGAAGCTATCCACAGCCACTGCAGCAGGAGTTCGATCCCCAGCCAGGGAGCTTCCCACATGGCTCAGCAGACCTCCCCTGCCTTGCCCGCTGCTCCCCTCAACAGTATATTTCCATCGATCTGCCTGTTCTGCTCCCCACTCTGTCTCTGGTGAATCCTCTCACCCCCTTCATCCCTGGCCTGCACCCCAGTTCTTGTATGCATAAATAAATCTTTTTTAAAAAACATATTCTTACTGAACCTGTGCAAGTAAAAACAAAATAACCCTGCCATGAAAAGTAAGAACACTCAATAGGTATTTCTTTCTAAATTATGAGGAGTGAGACTCAAATACCAAGAAAACATTTAACTTTAGTTTACAGAGGCATAGTCTACTAAATTGAGTGTTAGGGATTACTTGAGGAAAAAAGGCAGTGCTTCCTCACTTATTGAAATTAGAACTTTAAAAAATAATTATGTTCCAAACACGTAACAACAGTAACACGTCTCAGTACTATGTGATGAATTTTGTTGTGCCATTGGATCGCAGAGATCAGCAATTTACTTTCACAAAGCCTATCTACTTCTGGACTAAAAAAATAGTCCTGGAAATCTTGACAATCCATGGTATAAAATCAAAGTTATTTAAGCAATGTTAGCTAAACAGCCTATAGGAAAATGTCTATTCTTTGAAGCATACATAGATTACAGTACCTGTTAACAATCCTTTCAAGAGGCTGAGACTGTCTGTTACAAGGCACATATTTTAGTTTCCAGCTTATACCAGAGACTTGAAAAACACACCAGGAATCAGAAATCCTTTGATAATAAGACTGACACGCTGTGGTTAATTTATCCCAGTGCTAATAGTACAGTTTTCTGTTGGGATACAGTAAGTAACTATTTCATAAAGGTTTACTCAATTATCCCTTTAAGAATACATTGTGGCATTCTTATAATGTCTGGAATATTTACATTAATAACACTATTTATACAAACTTAACCTAAGGCTGAACATGTATGTCTTCTGATTTTTTTCACACAGTTCTTAGAATAGTGTTCAGCTAATTAATAAAAATGCAATTCAAAGGTTTATAGCAACGTTTTCATGTAAATAAGAAATCTCTGTGATCTTCCAAGTATCTCCAACACTGAGTGTCATAGGGCAGTACTCATCAAGAATCTGACACCCACCCCATGAGGAGACTCACAATGAGGAGGGATCTACAATTCCTGAGCTGCTCCCCTAAAAGCAAAGGGTTTGGGTGTCACATCCAGCACTCCAATCCTTGGGTCTCCCACCAGAGACAGGTCTCCCCAAATGTCTGGATTTGGAAACTAAGAGGGCATGCATTGAGGGAAATCAAGGGGCTTTGGGGAACGGAGAAAATCTTTTCTAATTGTGTGCACTCAGGATCACTAGCTACAGGACACAGAGCAAAGGTGGTAGTTTGAAAAACAGATGTGTGTGAGTCAGGTGCATCTACTTAACCTGAACTGGCCAGCAAATAGGCAAGGGACAGTTAAACTCTTTCCAGTAAGTAGACACTAGTGGGCACCATTTATTTTTACAGTTCCTTTCTAGTGTGCAGGGTGGATGCACCCTTGTACAGAGAATGACACTTCCCTGCTGGAACTGTAGGAGCAAGCAGATGCCAAGGTTAGTTAGTACAAACAGCCAAAACTAAAGCCGGGTGAGCCATGAACCGAACTGCAGCTTCCCGAAGCTAAGGCCAAGCCTCGACCTTCGGCTCTTTCAAAATACCACAAAGTGGTTCAAGTCACAGGTAGACCACACTGCTATCCTCCTCAAGACAGCTTGCCACTCCCTTTAAGCTAAAACCCTGGGTGCAGGCAGTCCACACAGCCATAATAAAAGATATAATCCCATCATTACAACAACATGGATGAACCTAGAGGGTAGTATACTAAGTGAAATAAGTTAGTGGGAAAGGTATACACTTTATGATTATCACTCATGTAGTAAGTAAAAACAAAGTAATGAACAAAGCAAAAAAAAAACAAACCTGAAAACAAAATAGTGGTTACTGGAAGGGGAGGGGGAAGTAGGAGAGGCACATTGGGTAAAAGGGGTCATGTATGGTGATGGATAGAAACTAGAATTTTGGTATTGAGCATACTGTAGTACACACCAGTGTCGAAATATTGGACTGTTGGAAAAGTTATGAGCATTTTTGCTTGAAAAACAGAAAAAATATGTCATGATTTTTCCAACAGCCCAATATAATGCTGTATACCTGAAACCTACGGAACGTTATAGACCAGTGTAATTTCAATCAAAAAATTCTCTATAATCACATAAGGAATAAACTGCCTAGGAATAAATTTAACCAAGGAGGTAAAAGACCTGTACACGGAAAAGTCTAAGACATTATTTCCTTACAACCATTTGACTTTTTTTATTGTAATAACTGTGCATTGTTAAGTTCAGGTGTGCACTATTAAAAAAATCAAGATATGTATATTCTACATTAAGTTCACCACTAAAATTCCATTTTCTATGATGAAATTTATTTTCTTACATGGCTGTGCATTTTCGGACAGTCTTTGATTTCATCCCTCCGGTGTAGTCCCCAGAGTTCTCCCATATGACCACAGCAGCCGGAAGCATCACTATATTCCCGTGCTCTTCCCTCCCCTGTTTTGGCTCCTCTCTCAGCTCCTCCCTTGCTAAATGCTTCCGTCCTATGGTCAGCTTGCAAGTTTTGTCTTTGTCCTGACCCTTTCTTCAGTTTCTCTACATTCCAGATATAGGTGAAACCACTGGACTGAAAGTCCAATTTCTAATCTTCACAATACAATTGTGCACTTTCACACACCTTTTCCCTGCTTCTCTTCTGGTAACCTCTAATTGGTCTTATAAGACATTATTGAAATAAATTAAAGACACAAAGAAAGTGAAAGATACTTCAATCTCATAGAGTCAAGGATTTAACAATGATAAAATTGCCATTTTACATAAAGCAATTTACAGATTCAACACAATTCCCATTAAATCCTAATGGCATTTTTCACAGAAGCAAAATAAACCCTAAAATTTGTATGAAGTCATAAAATACCAAGTGTAATCAAAGTAATAACAAGAAAAAAATGGAGGTATACCATTCCTTGACTTCAAATTATACTACCATCCATAATAATGGAAACATGGTAATGGGATAAAAAGACACATAGATCAGTGGAACACAGTTGAGAGCCCAGAAATAATCCACACACAACTAATTTATGACAAGGTCAAGATCATATGCAGAAAAAGAAAGTTTCTTCAGTAAATGGTGTTGGGAAAATGTGAGAGACGCAAGAAAAATAATAAAACTAGCTTACTATCATGTATCATACACAGAAATTAATTCAAAACACGAATGTGAATATAAGACTGACCTGAAATCGAGGATGTGGAGAAGAAAAGAACCTTTTTACACTGCTGGTGGGAATGCCCACTGGCCCAACCACTACGGGGAGCTGTGTGGAGGACCCTCAAATTACTAAAAATAGATCTACCCTATGACCCAGCAATTCCAGTCCTAGGAATCTACCCAAAAGGCACAAAAACATTAATTCAAAAGGAAACCTGCACTCCTATGTTCATTGCAGCACTACTTACAATAGCCAAGATATGGAAACAACCTAACTGCCCAAAAACAGACTAGATCGAGCAGATATGGTCTATATACACAATGGAATACTACTCAGCAAGCAAAGATAAACTCATGCCATTTGCAGCAACATGGATGGAGCTGGAAGGGATTATGCTCAGATAAGTCAGAAGGAACAAGAAAAATATCAGATGGTTTCACTTATAGGAGGAATATAGGGGAACCAAACAAGGGATTAAAAAAAAAAAAAGTCGGACATCCCTGGTGGCGCAATGGGTTAAGCGCAGCGCTGTGGAGCTGTGGGGCTGTGGAGCTGTCTGCAGCTGCCGTGCAAGTTAGATGCCCGGCCGGGGCGATTACCACATGGCGCAGCAGACCTCTCCTGCCTTCCCCGCTGCTCCCCTCAGCATTGTATATCGGCCGATTTGCCTGTTCTGCTCCCCACTCTGTCTCTGTCTCTGGTGAACCCTCTCACCGCCCCACACCTCTGGCCTGCACCCCAGCTTGTATGCAAAAAATAAATAAATCTTTTTTTAAAAAAGAAAAAAATAGCAGACAAACTAAATTAGAGACATTCAGCAGGGGAATGGGAGGGGGAGAGAGGGGTCAAAACAGGAGGCGACAGCACAAGAGTCCATGGAGGAAGGGGTTTGGGGGTGGGTGGGTGAAACTGAAACTAGACTTTTGGTGGTAACCACTATATTGTATACATATGCCTAGTTATAATGTTGTCCACCTTAAACTTAACATGTTATATTCTATGGAAAAGAAAACCAGATTTGTGATAGCAGTTAATCATTTTAACAGAGGAAAAAGTCATATTCTTGTGTTGCATTTACATATTTTTCTTAGAAGTTTCAATGTTCTTTTTCTCCATATATACAAACACATCCAAAATGACCAACTTCAGCAACATTTTAATGTGCTTCATTCTTTCATGATCAATTATCTAATTCAAATTAAAAATACCCTCCCTGAAACCTACGATTTATTAATATTTTGTCATTTACCAACTTGTTGGACATTCTAGAAGAAATAATATCTTTAAATCACATCCCATTACCTTACATACCCAGGTATATTTACTGTACTATCAACCAACCATATTAATTATAACTTTAATAAATCAAACAGTCTTCTGTTTTGCAGAAAAATACCAAGAGGTCTGTAATTTGAGGACTACGTCAAATACTTTAACAGACTAGAAAAACTTACTCCATACAAATCACACGCTATCACTTTTATACCTTCTTAAAGTGGTTTAAATGAAATTGTTCATTAACATCACACACAGATATAGCTACTGTAAGTAATATTAAAATAAGTAAAAGCACATAAAATTTATGTTAAGTAATTAATGTTTAAGTACTTAATTTTTACTTAACAAGATATCTAGGCATCTTATCATTTCCCACTAATTAACCCAATTTAATGTTAATCCAAATTTATCAGTTATCGAAGAATCTTGGAAATTATATTTAAACTGAAACACTACAAAACATAATCACTGTTGATATAAAAAATGTTTCAGAACAGTGATTCAATTTAGCTGAACACTTTTTAATCTTTTTCATAATCTTAAATAATTTGGAGGAGTAACATTACCTTTTTTGATCAGTAAATCAGTACACAAAGTCTGGAATTCAGATTATTTTGTCATACTTTAAGAGAACAAAAATTCAAATCTAAAAAACGAAAACAAAATGCTTGGATTATATACCATACTTCCAGACTCAAGGAAAAGACAATTACTGTTTATTTTAGCCAAAACTACTAAACCAGTCTAATTTGTCCAAAGACTTATGTTAATTACATAAAGTTGGATTGAAAATGCTTTTGAGCCAGCAATTTCTGTAAGAACTTTTTAATGTATTGCACAATTAGAGTTATTAGGTCAGTTTTTTAAAAATTATATATATATATATATATATAATTATTTATTTTTATACAATGTTTCTTTTCCCAGGTGTAATCTTGTTCTCTGATTTTAAGAAAGGGTATTAGGGTTACATAAAGGCTCATTTATCTCTAAAAAAAACCAGAACAGAATTCCTTTAAATTTATTAAGGGACATTATTATGTCCCTTAATCTAATTGTTAATAATACATGGAAGTAAGAGAACATTTCACACTGATAGCGTGAGTGGTAAAGTCCTTTTATCGAATACAGTTGCACAGACACAACAGAACCTGTAACTTCTGTTCTACAACTTCAGTTGCAGGTAAACATTAAACACCAGAATTCCCTAGTTAAAATTGGAAGGTTTATTCGTCCTACTGGGTACGAAATTCTTAACTGATTTAAGTTCATCAGGAGATAAAACCCAAAAAGACTAACAGTACTCTGTCATTTCTCATAGCAGAAAATAAATCTTATTCATCTGACAGATAGCAAGCATCAAATGGTCAGACTTTAAGACTGAATTTCTAATCACTGCTGCCACTAGCTTAGCAGTTAAGTGCGAAACAAAAACAAATTGAAAAACACGCAATCAGTAGAAAAGCAACTCAGAAAAATAGAGTAAGTAAAGTGAGAGTTCTACTGCCATTAAGGAATCATTCCAGGAGCCAGGAGAAGACAGCCTGATTCTAAAACCTGATTCTAAAATGTTTAGTTGAGATTTAGTTGGCTCCATCAGGTCAGTCCATTGGGGTACCTCAGTGAAACTACCAAAGTGGGTCGATGATAATTTTCAAAAGGGTAAAATCATGAATGTAAGGCAAATATAAAATGAAAGATATGAAAAGTAATTTTGTTTATTAGTGAGAAAACCAGGAAAAAGCCCAAAGAACATTTGAAAAGGTAGGTGTATAGGCAAGTTAACAATGAAATGATAGACTGTTGGGTTATATATAAAACTGGTTACATTCTAACAGGGCCATAAACCTTTAGGGGTTATTCTATTCCAATGGACAGAAATTACTTTGATCTCTACCAGATTAAAAAAAAAACACTTTACAATTTAACCTCTGCTGTAAAAAAATTTTAAAATAGCTCAGATATTAGAAAGTCAAGTTCAGTATTCTCTTTTTCCTATTCCAAATTTCAGAGGCTTTTCTTGGCAGATTTCACTGATGTTCACTTCCACTGGTTGAGCGTTAATACAATTCTGAAGAAAAGTCTATGAAGTACAGGGCATGAGAACTTAATAGTAACAATCTCTACTTAAAGCAAAATTCCCCAGGCTCCATATAGATTTGTAGGAATAATTTAAATCATGTGAGGAATTTCCTTATACAGCAGTTCTTAAGCCTACCAGTTGAGCTAATGAAAAGCATACTAAATAATTTTAGAAATTACCTTACTCTCTTCCGAGTTAAAGAAAATTAAAGAAAGAGTTCATAACTATGATAGTTTCAGAATATCAAGTAGCTTGATTATACTGTCTACCTTCCTTGTACCTAATAAAATTAACAAACATACAACACTATGTGTTTTCAGAAAAATTATGCATTGAAATAGTAACCTCCCCACAATCCCCAGCAAAACCACTACTTGCTAAGGCCACCTAGAAAATTACAAATGCACTCAAGACCTGGAAGCTTCTGACACTCTACCCATCACCAGTTTTGAAGGGTAACTGGATTGAACAACAAAAATGGAAATACAGGAACATAATTTGAAATAAACAGGAGAAATATAGAGACAGAAATTAAAACATCATCAACCAAATTATATAAGGTATAACAACAAATACAATTGTACACAGTTAATGTATACACTGTGAAATATTTACACCATCAAATAAATTAATATATCCATTACCTCACATAGTTACCTTTGTGTGTGTGTGTGTGTGTGTGTGTGTGTGTGTGTGTGGTGAGAATACTTAAGATCTTATCTCTTAGAAATTTCAAATATATAATGCAGTATTTTTTACCTATAGTTACCATGCTGTACATAAGATCCACAGCACTTACTCATCTTCTAGTTGTTTTTTTTTAAAGATTTATTTATTTATGCATACAAGCTGGGGTACAAGCCAGAGGCGTGGGGCGGTGAGAGGGTTCACCAGACACACAGTGGGGAGCAGAACAGGCAGACTGTCAGAAATACACTGCTGAGGGGAGCAGCGGGCGAGGCAGGAGAGGTCTGCCACACCATGTGGGAATGTCCCCAGCCTGGAGTCGAATTTGCATCGCCGCTGCCCACAGCTCCACAGTGCAGCGCTTAACCACTGCGCCACCAGAGAGGCCCTCTTCTAGTTTTAAATCCACCTTTTGGCCTACATCTCTCAATTTCCCCCACTCCCATAGCCCCTCACAAGCACCATACTATTAACGTTTTTAGATTTGCCATGTAAGTGACACCATACAGTGTTTGTCTTACTGTTCTGTTTTTAGATTCCACATATAAATGATACCATACAGTATTTGTCTCTCTGTGTCTAGCTTATTTCATTAGGCGTAATGTCCTCCAGATTCATCCATGTTGGAAATAGCAGAATTTCCATTTTGAGGACTGAGTAATACCCTATGCACATGTGTATGCACACACCAATAAAATGGTAGAGATACGCATCACATTTTCTTCATTCTCTCTTGACAGGAACTTAGTTAGGTTGCTTCCATACCTTGGAAGAGATACCTACACTTCCAATATTCACTTAAGCATTATTCAAAATCGACAAGATATAAAAGAATTTAACTGAAAAAATCCAGTGAGAAGGTGACATTAAAAACGATGATAAAATGACGGACTTCTATGATAAGGACAAAATGGCACTTCAAACCAGCATTCACACAGAACTAATAAATTGAGTGATAAGCAGAAAATGAGAGAATATAGCAAGATGTTGACAATGCATTATAAAATCTTGATATAATTAATAAATAGTGTAATTAAAAAGAGGAATGTCCTTGGAGAAAAATCTGGACTCATTCCTGGGAAGACAGAGTAGACCTATTTTCCCTCATTCTCTTTAGTTTACATGCAGTTAAAAATTATATATGTGTATATATGTAGATATGTGTATATATGATATATGGGAATCTCCCCCACCAGGCGTCAAACTCACACCGCAGCTGCTGACAGCTCCACAGCACTGTGCTTAACCCATTGCACCACCAGGGAGGCACTGTACTCATTTCTTAATGTGTATATATCATTTTGTGAATTTGAATATTTCTCAGTTAACTAGCGATTAGAAATCTCAGTCAAATATGGAAACAACAATTTTTGGGTTTCTTAACATTTTCATAGGTATTGATATGAGCCAAGGAAATAAAATCAATGTATGAAAAAAATACGGTGACAAGTCTTGAGTCTACAAAGGTTACCTGCAGCAGTCATTCTATCAATAATTAGGGAGAAGTCAAATGTTAGAAAGTAAGGGTACATTCTTTTGTTCTTTCAGTGGAAACAAATCATGGGTGTGTGATGATGCGATCAGTGAAGGAGAAAAGTTATCAACAGGGATTTCAACATTCTTTCTAAGCATAGGCTTATGAATCAATTAAAAATAGGTGTACTCATCTCAGTGCTGTCAGACTCATTTAGAGCGTTAATAACTACTCATTTCTTGGCTGATTTGATCTTTGTTTTTTCCCCCTTCATCTAGATTTTGAATGATTATATCATAGCCAGATTATGGTTATTTGATTCTTTTCACATTGTTAGTATTTCTGATACATTTCATTTCCTTAGGTAGTTTTACTTAAGATTTTCCACAGACAACCAGCATTTTCTGATCTTCCAGGAATACAGCCTGCAGATTCTACACTGGACAAGTCAGGCAAATTAATGGGCCCCAAAGATATCCTAATTGTCAGAAATTGTGAATGTCTTAATTGCCAGACTCTGTGAATGCATGGCAAACAAGTGATGTTATAGGTGAGATTCATGGCTTAGTTATGGAGCCTGAGATGGGGACATTATATTGGATGTCCCAAGTAGGTCCAATGTAATCAAAAGGGTCCATCTAAGGAAAGGAAGGAGGCAGGAGAGTCAACCAGACAAAGAGACCTGATGACGGAAGCAGAAGTGGAAGTGAAGTGAAGCAAAGATCTAAGGAATGCGGAAGCTCTCTAGAAGCTGGAGTACATAGGGCTCTGATTTCTCCCCTAGAGCCTCCAGAAGAAAAAATTTCATGTCAACACCTTGACATCGGTACAGTGAGATCAATTTTGGACACATGACATCCAATATTATAACAAAATTAATTTGTAGGATTTTAAGTTACTAACTTTGTGTTAATTTATTGCAGCAGCAATAGAAAACTAGTATAGCTATAAGGTTAAATTCATATTATGTATAGACAGTCTTTTATAAAAGTTCATTTTGATGCAGATATAATACTAAATTTGGAAACATTTATGTCAAAAGTTAAATACTAGTAATCGGTACCTAGAATAATATTTGTTTCTGTGGGTCATAAAGGTAATGAATTAAAATTGTAAAAACAAATTTAAACAGGGAAAGTAAAATAGGCAAAGTTATGGTAATAGGGAAGAGAAACCAACATTCAGTCTGAACTCAACTTCTCAGGAACCAAGGGCTCCAAGGCATTAAAGGGACAGGGATGACCTATTGGAATATACTGGAATACCTGGGTTGCCATATACTAAACACTCAATAAATGTTATCATTATTCATAAAAAAAGGAATATACTGGAGAATATTAGGAAAATAGAAAATACTAGGGCGGTGAGCGGTGGGGTGGTTAATGAATGGAGGGTTCTGAGCATTCCATATATTGACTTAGTTGACTGGGTTTGTAAAACTTTTCTCCCTGATTAGGCCACTGCGTTTGCCAATTGGTGACCATTGAAGTTAGGCTCTTACCCTTTCATAGACACTGCCGAGAGGCACTATCTTGTTTGAGCATTTCATTTCAAAGGGATGGCTCTCAGGTCCTCGTCAAAGATATCCCTGCACAGTAAACTTGGCAAGAGGCCTTTAAAAAGGTTTACATCTCAAGGAGGAAGAGAAAGAATTTCAATAACAAGTTTTGTCTAGTAAACAAGAAAATAGAAGTCAGGAATGAGGTCAGAAAGAAGTCTTAAATGTTCAGTCTGACGGCAATGCTAAGGTTAAGGTTGGCTTTCTGCTGTACAAAGATTTTTTTCTATATGAAATGGGGGTACTATTTTGTTGGCAGATATGTTAATATTTAGAGACTTAACTTTCTTTCTATATGCATTCCACAGTCTAGGATAATGAAATTTCAAAAGAAAATAAAAGGAGAGAAGAAATTTCCAGGAGGTAAACAAATGTTAAATCAAGATCACAGTGTAGCTATTTCAACAAAATAAAATAAAACTCAATGAAGAGTGAAGACAAATGAGGGATCAGAGGTTAAAACCGAAGGATAATATGAAGAGTGGAGAAAAACTTATCTCAGAAGCAATAAAATACAATCAGAGTTAAGTTTAGTGACATTTTAGGAAAAGAGTACTTCCCAGCTTCCGCTAAATATTTTGAGGAGTAACCTATTTATAACTGCAGAAACATTTCCTATGTGATATTTCAAGTCCCTAACTTAAATGTTGTATTTGAAGTCATCCACATTAAAATCATGATCCCTTTAATTTTGACTTGCCTATCAATTCTGATTTTTATTACTATTAATTATCTTCTAAGCCACTGATTTAAAGTAATTACAGTTTAGATTTTATTTTGTCACTGACTGTGTATAAGCTTTGTTGTAATTTAGTTTTTAAATCTTATTTCACTACTTTACAAGGATTTTTAACTTTAAGAATGTCTAGATGATTAATTTGCTTTTGCTTACAATAAGATTTATTAATGTCATGTATACCCTTTGTACAGCAAAAGCAAACCTAGTAATTAACACATCCATCACCTCAATCACTCTACAATGCATATCAAATCATCACATTATATACTTTAAATACATACAATTATATTTGCCAATTATTCCTCAATAAACTTAATAGGAAAAAGTAAAGTTAGTATATCACACCAAAAAAACCCACAAGAAGGCTAATTAAAAATAATTGAATTATTTTATTACTACCTTTAACAATATTTGATAGGCTACCTTTGTAGCCTAACATTTGATAGGCTACAAAGGTAGCCTATCAAATATTGTATCTGAACATGCAGTGCTTTTTCCAAATTTGGAACATTGGGTTTTAATTAAATTCTGATTTGCCTGATTATCTTTATAAATAAGCACACGAGTCATGGACAGTTCTCATCTAACAGTAGGTACTTCAGGTATGATTGCAGATGTTTCTCCTCTAATGGCAGTGTCAAATCTACAGCAAGATTAATCTTACTTTTACTCTTATTTCTTAGTAGCTGAAACCAAATCTACATACTGTTTAAAAAGAAATCCCAGTTTAGCATATGTTTGGTATTGTCCTACATAAAGTTTACACTCCAATTTCTCTCATTTTAGATCAAAGTGATTAGAAGTACCTCAAGTAGTTTTCTTAAAAATATTTCCAAATGTGAATAGCAACAGAATTTAATTTTAGGTATATAGCTGAAAAGTTAAAGCACAAAAAACAAGAAAGCAAGGAAAGTGCTGGCCTGAAACTCACTAATTAAAAGACACAGAGTGTCCAACAAAAGCACTAATCGGAAAGGATACATGCACCCGTATGTTCATTGCGGCACTATTCACAATAGCAAAGGTATGGAAGCAACCCAGATGTCCAAAAATAGATGATTGGATCCAGAAGATGTGGTACATATACACAATGGAGTACTATTCAGCATGGAAAGAAGATAAACACATGCAATTTGCCGCAACATGGATGGAA
>PVIJ01014013.1:0-42701 GCA_004024925.1 Scalopus aquaticus | reverse complement strand
ACCAATGGAACCGAATAGAATACCCAGAATTAAAGCCACATATCTATGAACAACTAATCTTTGACAAAGGAGCAAAGAAAATGCAGTGGAACAAGGACAGTCTATTCAATAAATGGTGCTGGGAAAACTGGACAGCCACATGCATAAAAATGAAGCTAGACTACTACCTCACACCCTGCACAAAAGTCAACTCAAAATGGATAAAAGACCTGGATGTAAGACCTGAAACCATAAAATGTATAGGAGAAAATATAGGCAAAACTCTTCATGATGTACATCTCAGCAAAATCTTGAAAGACACATCCCTCAAAGCGAAGGAAGTGAAAGACAAGATAAACAGATGGGATTACATCAAAATAAAAAGCTTCTGTACAGCAAAAGAGACATTAACCAAAACTGACAGACACCCTACCAACTGGGAAGAGATCTTTGCATACAATACATCTGATAAAGGACTGATAACAAAAATTTACAAGGAACTCACACAACTCAACAAAAACAAAGCCAACAACCTAGTCAAAAATGGGCAGAAGAGCTCAAAAGGCACTTCTCCAAAGAAGAAAAGCAAATGGCCAACAGATACATGAAAAAATGCTCAACATCACTTATAATTAAGGAAATGCAAATCAAAACCACTATGAGATACCACCTCACACCTGAGAGGATGGCACACATTAAAAATACAGGCAACAACAAATGCTGGAAAGGATGTGGAGAAAAAGGAACTCTTCTATACTGCTGGTGGGAATGTGAACTGGTTCAACCACTATGGAAAGCTGTATGGCGATTCCTCAAACTGCTTAATATGGAGCTTCCACACGACCCAGCAATCCCACTTTTGGGAATTTACCCAAAGGATACAAAAACACTAATCCGAAAGGATACATGCACCCGTATGTTCATTGCGGCACTGATCACAATAGCAAAGGTATGGAAGCAACCCAGATGTCCAAAAATAGATGATTGGTTCAAGAAGATGTGGTATATATACACAATGGAATACTATTCATCATGGAAAGAAGATAAACACATGCAATTTGCAGCGACATGGATGGCATTAGAGGGGATCATACTCAGTGAAATAAGCCAGAAATAAGAGAAAAATATTGAATGGTTTCACTTATAACAGGACTAAAGGAAACCAAATAGGAGAGAGACAATCATCGGGGGTGGGTGGGGGGGAGGCGGAGGGAGGGAAGGAAAATCGCACAAAATGGAATAGAAAAGAACACAAGGGACCATGGAGATGGATCACGGGTGAATTGGTGGTGGGCTACCCAAGGGGAATACAAAATGTAAAAGACATAAATAACAATAAAAATATATATTAAAAAAAAGAATTGGCACATAGTAGGTGCTTATTGAAAAAACAGAAGGATGCATAAATAAATGATTATTTGTAGATCTGTTTTGACAGTGTTGGACTTTAGGGATATAATCACAAGATATAAAAGAACTAGTTGAATTATAAAATATAAAAACATCTGAATAATTGATTCATCTGTTAGACAGCTGTTCTGACTGATTTTTATAAACATCTTTACTGAGTTGACAACTGTGAATTGAATATCTCTGTTTGGGACCTCATCTAGATTTATAAAACTCTACATACATTGGTATTTTGTCACTCTCCCCTTCTTATCTGTTGAAGGAAGCTGAATGAGAACATCCTTATCCAGAATGTTGGATACACTTAGTTATACCTTTTCTGAAAAATAATAATTAAACTTATTCCCTTTATTAAGAGTTGTTAATATTTTATGAGAGGATAATTTCCAGTGGTAATTTCCAATGGTATAAACCATTTTCATGGTTTATAAATCTTAGGAAGCTTTTCAGAAAATATATGTATGATACATGGAGTCAGAAGATTATACCCTAATAAATGATGAAAAGAAATAGTTGAGTAATAAAGCATCCTTTCTTTCTTTTTTATATATATTAGGGAACAAAATTAAGATTTCGCTCAGATTGTGAGCACAGGTCTATGTGATCCTAGAAGCAGCCACAACAACAACAAAAAGATGAGGGACTTCCAGGGACCTCCCACGGCTTCTCTCTCTACACAGCTCCTCACCTATGTGACTAACTCTCCTGGTTTAATACAGAAAATTCTTCTTCCCAGGAAACTCCTCAGTTGCAGATACTGATTGAATTATATTAATATCTACTTCTAAACTCATCTTGACCTGAAATAGAAGCCATTGTATTCAAAATTACCTCCAAAGACAGACTATATTTATAGTTCTTTTTTATCATATTAAAGAGTAGTATATACTAGCTAACTAAAGCACAGATAGAAAAAAAATATGGTTTTTATTACATAATCTAGAATTGTAGCTTATACATAAACTGTAGAATTGTAGTGTATACATAAAACA
Organism: Scalopus aquaticus; assembly: GCA_004024925.1. Classification (NCBI taxonomy): domain Eukaryota; kingdom Metazoa; phylum Chordata; class Mammalia; order Eulipotyphla; family Talpidae; genus Scalopus; species Scalopus aquaticus. The sequence goes on along the minus strand of PVIJ01014013.1, from coordinate 40,320 downwards.
TAGCCACAAATAGAAAGTCAGTCTTAATTCAGAACTGGGACTGGTACCTCTCATTACCTTTGAAATAATTGCTAGTTATGTAGCATTACCATTATAAACTCTAAGTGAATTTTTTTTGGTATTGTTTCCTGTGGCCCCTTCCTCCCACTTTTTGGAGGTATCAATCAAGAGTTTCACGATGATGGAGCCATACGTCTTAAATTTTTCTTTATATCCTTAACTCACAAAGTTACCATATTAAGGGTCACAAAGGTGATTTAGGTTTAGGTTCAGTGATTCAATGAGTTGGAATTATTGATGCCCTGATCTGATTTGATCCATTGTCAAAACATTTAAGTCTAATTTCTCTACACCAAAAGATCATCTGACAAATTTTGAGAATTTAATAGGAGCACTTATTAAGTACTTCGTATTTGTAAAGAACTGAACATGACTTAATTCAGGCAATTCTTACAAAGATCTAGTGGAATAGATTTTCTGATTGTCTCCTTTTACAGACGAGGGAAAGCGAAGCTCAAGTAGAGTTTCTTATGCAAGTGAGGTCATATAGCTAGTAAGAAGCAGAACCAGGACCCAAGTCTTAATATTCCTGGCTCCACTATCTTGCTTCTTGCCACTCACTGCATACTAGGGTTTTGTAGAAATGCCCCCAGTCGGCTACCTCTGGCTCACTGTTCTTCCACATGTAAAATTCTGTTGAGCCCAATCAACCTTTACACCATTCTCTAAATATGTCACGTGCATCCCTACTTATCTGTCTTTGCTTGTATATGTGACCCGTTGATCCTCTTATTCATAAGCACACCAGTGTCCTTCAATGATGGCTTTCCTGTATATTTTGAATCAAAGATTATTGCTATTTGTTCATACTAATCTTACAAGAATCTTCTTTATGTTATGAAGTATGTGTTAATGTGGAACCTGGGGATGCTTAACTCAACATGTGTTTAAGTCTCTTTCCTCTGTGTCCTCACCCCAACAATTGACAGATAATACACCTTTTAGGCAGAGCATTGTTCCCTATTCTCTGAGTCTGCTGGAGCAACACCATATGTTTTTCATTTCCAGATGTTAGGTCAAATGCCTGTTTACTTGTGGATCAACTATACAATGGGAAACATTTAAGGTAAATGTTTGCTCCTAATTGAATGCAACTCAAATGCAGAGCTGAGATTATTTCTATTGAAGCAAGATAAAGACTATGACAGTAAGCAGAACTGTTTAACTCAATGGTTAAAGAAGATGGCTCATCTAGCCAAGTTTTAGTGTGCAGCAAAACCACTATGTTAAAAAAAATCAGACTAAATACAAACATAAAAATGATTGACTAGGATTTAGTAAAAAACTTTCTAAAAGACAGACTGCAGTTGGGAAAGGGTTTAGAACAATTAACATCATTTTAGGCAAAAATATAGAACATAGAAAAAGAAGAGAGCATTGGGTTTTTCTTCTCTGAAATAAATATCAGGAAAATGTTAAAAGTTTCCTGGCTGTGAAGTAACTCCTGAGTGGCATAAGTCTTCAAAAAGTAGCTCTAATGACCAACCAGTGATCAATAACAGAACAAGTTACGGGGTCTACAAATGATCTGCCTAAGGACACAGGTCTTCCTGGAAGGACTGGGTGAACATACTAGTTTGGAATGCTCTGTTATGTTTAAAGGGATCAAAGTATATTTTTGATTAACCATGAGGAAGAGAGACATAGATCGTGACACAGGCAGGCAGGCTGGAAGGTGAGGAAGGAGGGGGGATCCCTTCTCTTACAGAGGTGCAGTTGGAGCTGCAAGACAGCTCCAGCGAGCTGCTCAGAATCAGCTCAGACCATGGGGAACAGTCCCCAAACTGTAGCTCTTGGATACAAGCAACAGGCCCACTTCAGCACTGTAAATTACTAGTGAGCACTCTTAAAACACACCCATCTTAGACATGGAAATTCATACACAAATTATATGACTGATCTCTAAGCAAAGGCAGTTTCCTTTAATATTGACTGATGCTTTTTTTGAAATACCAGCCCAACCAAGACAGTTTGCTAAAATCTAGTTACATTCTCTCTCGCTCTCTCTCTCTTTACTCTGAAACATGTTCACACAAAAATGGCTACGCTCATTTTCAGATTTTTTGATCACATGAACCATTACAATAATAACGTAAGGTTTCTACTACACCAGGCTCTATGAGTTCATCCAAAATGTGTTTCAAAGACAAAGAGCTTCACAAAATACTGGTAGATATTAGTGGGAAACAGAGGTGCCGGGTTTAAAAAAATTAGGCATGGATTGAAACAAAGTTAAGCAGGACTTCTGAGACATTTAAAAATACTAATGTGTAGTAAATATCTTTAAGAAGGGAAGGAGGAGAGAGCTTGCACCAATTCCCAAGATGTCGCTTTGTCATAAAGGCTTGTGATCTGAAGAACCAGTTTGGTTCTCAATTGGAAACAACCCTCTCCCCTCCCCCACCTTGGCAATGTCTGGAGACATTTCTGATTGTCACAACTCAGAGAGTGGGGGTTGCTGTTGCACCTAGTGGGCAGAGGTCAGGGATGCTGCTAAACACCTCACAATGCACAGGACAGCTGTCTACAATGAAGAATTCTCTGATTCCCAGTGTCAAGAGTCCTGAGGCTGAGAAATCCTGGTATAGATTATGTTAACTTAATCCAGTATTATTAACAGGAACTTGAGGGGTAGCAGGAGAAAAGGTGGACAGCAGGATTCCTGCGGACAGGCTTCTTCCCAGGGCAAATACCTCATGGAAACCTCTTATGTTTCCCAGATTTTGTACCAGAATACATCCTTTGCAGGTCCTTCATGTTCCCAGTTCAACAAAAAGCCTTTTCATGTATCTTAGTGTTATTATAGTCATTCTTTTAAAAACTACTTCAAATTTACAACATAAAAGGAAAGTAAGGGTGAAATAAGTATTAGTATTTTTTTCCCTAGTCGCATGCTTTCTGAAGATTGATTTCCTCTAATTTATTTCTACCACCTGCCATAGGAGATAAGAACCAGCAGAGGTGTCCCTGGTTACAACTGCAAGGTCATCCCCTCCCTCCCTTCTTTCTTCATTAGCTCTTCCTTCTGTACTCTGGGCTCCTCTGGAGGTGCCCGGTTTCTCTTCCCAGATGGCAAAGTCATACCTATGAATGTAAGAACACTAATGCCTATTCATTTATGACCAAGGAATATGTTCATGGTGCAGGAAGAGGACAAAGAAATGAGCATACACATGAAAGTAGTAGGCATCTGTAAGGGGTCCTTCAGGGAAGGGTCTGCCTAGCGCCTCTCTAATCTGTCCTGTAGAACATTAGGAGTTGAAACTTCTGACATTCGAGGATGCCTTTCAGAGGCATTATTCATCATCACAAAATATCACTGCCAGAGACAGAAATAGTTCTTTTCCCCAATAAAGCATATTGGGACACTCCCCATTCTCTCCTTCTCTAGATGACCAGTCTTCTCAACATCCATGGAGTTTCACTGTTTATCTGAGAGGCCTAGGAAAGGGTTTTCATGGGGTGCAGTGGGTGGCCCCGACCCAACATAACACTGCTGGCCATTTCTTCTGACCCTTGGTTGTCATTTGCTAACCACTAGAGCTGGCAAACTGTATACAGAATAGCTACTCTCCCAGAGATGACACTACTTTTAAGAGGTATTGCGGATTTAGATATTTTTTTCAAGCTTAAATGAAAGAACATTCTTCAACCTGCTCATTAAAATGTCACTGTTAATATAATTAAGTATTAAGGGGAATGGGGTAAATGGGGAAAAAAGAAGTTATTATATTCCAGAAGACTGTTGGAAGGCACATTAGATTTACTAAAGAGTGAGGCAAGAAAGGGAAGAATTCACTTCCACTGCCATGGAACTGGCAACAGGGACTTTGAGAAGTTTTACTTCTAAGATCCACAGCAGATCTGGAGAATCAGGCTGAAGGCAAGCATGCACCTATTCCTTAGTGCTTAGGAAACAGTGGTGGCCTCACACAGTCCTAAGGAATAGAGAGCTGCTTCAGTCTCTCATTATAGCAGTTATTTTAAATATAGATTATATTTTATTTTCTCACATCATTGGTCATCTTTGTATAGTTATTGTTCCCCTGAGGGGTGGCCCTCCCACTCATAGTTCACCCAGCTCCCCACTCTGATCACTCCAACTCCTCCTGTGCTGCACACCCTACTAGATGGATGGTCGGTCCAAGACCTTTGTCCTTTTCCTGGAGCCATGTCCTTTATCTGGAACTTTGTCATTTCCTGGGAGAGGATCTGTGGTCCTGGACGGTAGCAGAGTAGGCTGCTCAGGCCCCTGGGAGCAACTGGGAGGCAGCTGGCATGGCAGGGCAGTTCAGGAACCTAATGTAGGGCAGGTGGATGGAGTCGTTCTCCAGACTCCATGATTTTGGAGCTTCCTATGGAATAGGAGACTGTCCTGTTTTCACCAGAATGGTGTGGTCTCTGGGTTCTGTGCCTCATCATTCATAATGATTGTCCCATCCATTCTGAAGATTGTCACGTAATGTTGCTTCTGAGTCTTATGATTCTGGCATTGGGAGCCCGACTCCCAGCCACTGTCAGTGGGAGAGTTCCCTAGTGGGGACAGCTTCTAGCAGGCGGCCAGTCCGCTCCTCTCAGCTCCTTTCATGGTTTCCAGACAAGCTGTATTTTATAAATTTTATTCTGGCTCTTAGATTTTCTCCTGATATATTCTCCTGAAAGGCCTAAGAGAACATGTGCTAATATCAATTTCATTTTAAATATTTCCAGGCAGGCATGAGAGCTGGAAGTTACTGGGTTATGGCTGTGTGATACTAAGGGTGAAATCTGAATTGTTTTGCATTGTGTTAGGAATTAATACGCATTACTAATCCTGTGTAAATAATAAAGTGGCTGGGAATAAGACATGAAATGAGAAACTGCTGCCATAGAAACTGCCAATGATTCTGTCACTCAGTCACTGTAGTGTTTAGTTGTGTAGAGCTCAGTTTTAATAATTTAATATTAAAAATAAATTACTTTTCTTCACAGCCTGATTCTATAGCTATGTCTCAATTCCCCAAGATTATCTATCAGGGATAAAATCAAAGCCACTCAATATCCACAGCCTAGGGAGGGATTGGATTCACATGTGGAGGTTTGTTTGCACTCAAATTTCCGCGCAAATTCTGGTTTAGAAAAGAACTTTGGTACTGATTATGATGACAGTTGATTTTTAGTCATGTCTATGCATTTCACAGACCTTATATTTCAAGTCAATTCATTTTATGTGCTAATACTCAAACAGAATCTTACATAAATTATTATACAAGATTAGACATGAAATCTGAAGTACACAAATGAGTTTGTGATTTTTCTATTGTTGGGAGATTTTTGACAGCACTTTAAATTTAGTCAGTGTGTGTGTGAGATTGAGAGTTTATATAAAACCAATGTGAAGTACATCACATAGAAAGGGTTTGCTATCCTTTATATTGAAGGAATGTTTCTTTTGGAGGAATTCAGGAAAATGACTCTAAAAAGGGAGCTGTTTGATTAATTTTTCTGATTTTTGTGGTCATTTTTCTTTTTAGACAAGCAAAAGCAAAAATGCCCACAGACAAACAAAATAACCTAAATGCCCACTGACGGATGATTGGATAAAGAAGTTGTGGCATATTCAACATAATACCACTCAGTTATTAAAAAAGTTGAAGGATTGCCTTTTATGGCACGGATGGAACTTGAGGTAATTATGCTAGGAGGAAGAGCTCAGAGAACAATTACCAGATAGTTTATTGCCTATGTGGAATATAAACAATCAAAGCAAATGAACTAACAAATCACAACAAAAATAACTCAAAGACTTAGAAAAATAGTGGTTACCTGCAGGGAAGGGGAAAAGGGTAGGAAGAGAGGGTAGAAGCGGTTGATCTGATTGTGGGAATCACACTAGTACTTTGATGATGGATGAAGTGAGGCTTAGTCACACACAGAGGTGAAGATGTACCCTTGAAATTCATATAATATTGCAAATCAATAAAATTTTATTTAAAAAATAAATTAAGAGGCAACACATCTTTGAAGTCAGACTGTATCATAAATAGCCAAATTATACATTCCTTTAAATCAGAATATTCCTTATCATCTAAAAATTCTTCTTCTTGTCTAACCTAAATATATCTTACTACCATCTCTGACTACTTTTTTATTTCAGTGGTTAAAAAAAAAAAGATTTGCATGTTTGCTGCAGTGTATTTTTTTTCCCTAAAAGTCATCTTTAAGTCGCTCATCTTGCAAGTCTTCTCTTGACTTAATAATCCCATGTCTGTTACCTTTTTTAAACTAACATGTTCTTTTTTCTGGATCTTATATTATTCTTGTAACTTTTCTCCCCACATCACTTTTTAAAATAGGTAGAGTCATGGAAGAGGCAGCATTCTCTACAGAGAGGAGGGAGAGTGAGCCAGAGACAGCAAGCGCATTTATTTGGTCTGGGTTTTGCAGGTTTCCTTTGACCAGGAGCTCTGCTGAGCTTGCATTTTTCCAAAGGCTCCCCTTAGCTATCTCCCCCAACCCCCACCGTGCAGGTATATAAATACACAATTCCCAAGTCCCTGGCCTGAGGCCTGAGTGTAGACTTGCCAATGGCTCTCCCAAAAAAAACACTGATTGGAAGTCTCCCTGCAAACAATCCTCATAGATTGATCTCCCCGGCAGAGAAGTCAAGATTTAGCTTGATTTAGGGTCTTGATGTTGCTTTTATAATAACCACAGTTTTTCTGTTTCATTTTATGCCCCACACCCCCCTGCTTTTACTGTGCTATATAGTTATATTTCCACATTTAAAAAGGGGCAAGGGAGCCCTGTAACATGGCAGATGTGTCAGTGGGAAGCTGGTGCCTCATAACGTGAGACCAGCTCTGGCTCCCATCTTGCCTTCTTATCTGCAGTGAAAAGTTTGAGTTCACAAGGGTGACTTGGTCCAGAAAGTCACCTCTGTTGAGCCCACCCTTACTGCCAGTCATAAGACAAATCAATACATTTACAGACTCAAAATTATATTGCTTCCCTTTTTCACACCAGTAAATTGAGCTCATGCAGCCTTCCCAGGTTTTCTGTAGTACCTTTATTACTTTATTTTACTCTTCCCTAGCTGGACTGAGTTAGTAGCCTCTCCAAGTGCCATGGAGGCACGCCGTAGCTTCTCTGTTCCAAGTTGCTATATTCCAAGTCCTTGGCCTTCAAGTACACAAATCCCATTTAAAATGTCCAGTTGTACTTTGTCAATGGTTACTTGAGAAAGCACACAACAGAACATTGCTCAAATTCAGTAACTCTTTGAGTGGATTTTTTATTTTTCTAAACACTTGTGTACAACTTTGAAAAACAACTGTACACATACAGAAGATTCACAATATCATTATATGGACAGAAATCAGTGGACCCATGGATTCCCACACTGCTTGCCACAGCTCAGTTTCCCAGTGGTCCCAGAATGCCCAGTGGCACCTTGTTTTATGCAGCACCTACACTGCCACAGTGTCACTTAATACTTTGAACTCTCATCATGAGCCCATGGCCGTGAAGATCAAATTTAGATCTGAATTTCTATAATCTGACCACAGAGCTAACCTGAAAGTTCCCCCAAGGTGTTTTGCATCAGTAATGCCAACTGATCAAAATCTAAACTGAATTCTACTGGTGGTAAGAAAAGAGAAAGTGAGAAATCCCACACCTGGGATTTCAAATGTCAGCTAGAACACCAAACATGTCAAGTTTAGTATTTTTATCTAAATTAAGTTCAAACTCTATATTCTGAATGAAGAAATCAGAAGTATATATTTTTAAAGAATTTCATGAAGTCTTCCAATTTGTAATATACAATTCCAGTTTGCTTAACTTGGAGCTCCTATTTTACAATATTTTTAGTTCATGTAATGTTTGCAATATGACAAAGATATATCTAGAGAAGCTTTTCATTTGATAGAATGGTCATAAAGGCATAAATTATCCAACCTATTGATGTCTTTTTAAGTGTGCTAGACTTTTAAACATAAACTATCTAATTAAACGGCTCAAGAACTTCTCAGAGATTTTGATTATTACTTACCTCATAGGAGAAAATCAGACTCAGAAAAATCTGATGATTTCCACGTAGTTGCCAACTTAAACTATCCCACAATTTGAATTTAAACCTAAATTAGTATGATGACAAAGCCTGAGCATTTTGCATTATATGAGGCTACAAATCTCTGATAAAATCAGCAAAAGGACAGTAGTTATTGACAGTTTGGGAAAATCACAATCAGCTCTGACACTAAGCAAGGACCCTGGGGTTATAAGGAGATGGAAAACTTTACTCTCAAGTGGAAGTATCTACAAATTTCGTAAAAGGATCTAATCCATTAGTGCTCACTATGAAATGTCATAAATTAATAAATTAATTTACTAAATCCACCAGTCTTTTTCATTTGCCTTCTATGTGCATAGCCTTGTGTTGCTTGCAACATGTAAACCTCCCCTCTCCTCTCCCTCTCCAAAATGAACTATTTTCAGTAACAGTGAGTATTTTGAACCCTGCACAGTCGTCAACTGTAACATTTGGGATGATAATGCTATCAATTAATAGAACTATTCTGCATAACTTACCAAGTGTGTTTCTGCTTATTCTCAGGATAGTGCTCTAATTTCTTCCTCTCCTAGATGTTAATAATGAGAAAGCTCATGTGTTTGAACTTCGCTGTAAAGAATGAGAAAAGAAATGTGCACCACTAAATGGGGAAGAAGAAAATGTATGAGCAAGACATTCAAAGCACAGAAGCCATCAGCGAAAGTGCTAGCTCAGAAGAAATGCGACTTCAGTGGTAAAATAGTCTTTAAGGAAATGTCTTTAAGGAAAAGGAAACTGCTAACGAGGAAATGCTCTTTTGTCAAACAAAATCTAGAACTCTTTCTATGCTCTGGATTGACCACATAACATAAATACATAGGTTGTTCTTAGATTTGCAGACTTTTAGTGGGCAATTAATCACATTCTATGACAAACTACTATGCTGATCTGGTAAACCCTTCCCTTGCCTGTACACACTGCAGTCACTTATCAATCATTTGCTAGGCATCTGTTTTACTCAGCCATTCCTGAGCACTCTTTCTCCATACTTTACTTTCAAGTCAGAACTATTTTTAAAAATTACTCTGTTTTTTAAATTTTGGAAATATTTTACTTTATCATGTCCTTTTAAAAATTGAGGTTAACATTGTATTATAACATTATATAAATATGTATATACTTCCTTAAGTGCACTGCTAAAAGTCTAAATCTACCCATCATACTGTTGTCCCTTTTTTCCTGATTTACCTACCCTCTTTCCCCTTTTCTTCTGGTAACAACTAATTGGTCTTATCATAAAAGCCCAACTAATTGATCTTACAGTTTATCTGTTTGTTTTTTCCCTGTACATATCACCCATGAGTGAAATCATATGAGTTTTGCCTTTCTCTGTCTGCTTGATTACACTGAGCATGATCACCCCTAGGGGATCTATCTTGTTTTAGCTGACAGGACTTCATCTTTTTTGTTGTTGTTGTTAGCTGAACAGTATTCCATTATATTATATTGAGGTAGGTTCCTTCTATTCTCATCTTGCTTGAGGTAGGTTCCTTCTATTCTCATCTTGCTTTTATCATAAATGAGTGCTGAATGTTATCAAATGCTTTCTCTGCATCTACTGATACTATCTTATGATTTTTCTTTCCTTTTGTTGATACGATGTATTATAGTGATTGATTTACATACATTAAACCACCCTTGCATCCCTAGGATAAATTCCACTTGATCATGGTGTATAATCCTTGTGATATATAGTTAAATTCAATTTGCTAGTATTTTATTCAAAGATTTTTGTATCACTGCTCATCAGGGATATTGGTTTATAATTTTATGTGCTCTGTCTGGTTTCAATATTAGGGTAATGTTGGCATCATAATGTACTGGGGAGTGTTCCTTCTCCTGTGTTTTTAAAAACAATTTGAGGTAGATGGGCATTAGTTCTTCTTTAAAGGTTTGATAAAATTCATTTATTTTTAAAGACTTATTTTATGCAAACAAGCTGGGGTACAGGCCAGAGGCGTGGGGTGGCGAGACGGTTCCTCAGAGACAGAATGGGGAGCAGAACAGGCAGATCAATAGAAATATACTGCTGAGGGGAGCAGCGGGAGAGGCAGGAGAGGTCTGCTGCTCCATGTGGAAATCTCCCCGGCTGGGCATTGAACTTTCGCCGCCACTGCCAACAGCTCCACAACGCAACACCCAACCACTGTGCCACCAGGGAGGCCCTGATAAAATTCATTTTTAAAGACATCTAGTCCAGAGCTTTTGATTTTGGGGAATCATTATCAGGGTCATTAGGGGCTCAATGAAAATAAATTTGGAATACAGAGAAGTAGAGAATGAAAAGTAAAAAGGAAGCAAGAAAGCACAGAATGGTGGGTAGCAAGTCAGGTACAAATCCTGCAAGTGTAAAGATATAAAGAAATACAGCCTAAATTTCATGGCATTGTTGCCTGGACTGGGAAAAGGTAGAGTGGAAGCTTTGTTAAGACTAATTTTAGGATTAAGTGAACTTCCTAGGAACTATTTTTAGCTTATTAATTGATTATGCCTGTAAAATAATGAGGCTGCATGTGTCCTGTGTGCACTACAAAAACTCAATCTCTCCTGTCCACACCACTAGTCTAGAGCAAGGCAGGAGTATTTTCTTTGAATATTTTGGTCCTTTTCAATTATAAATGTAAATGTTTAAGTACTAAAAACTTTCCATTTAGTATTTACTCCTTGATATGTTTTTATTATTACATATTTATTATTATGATGTTGCGTGACATTTAGCTATCATATTTTATATTTTGATAAAAAATAAACTGTGAAAACAGTTTATTACAGGTGAGGATAAATTATCTTTCTTCATTTGGAGTAGAAATTCTGAACTTCAACTTTCATGTCCAAGACAGTCAGAGTTCTAAGCCATCAAATAAAGATTTCTAATGGTAAGTGAGTTTTAGGTATACTTTTCTTTAAGGGAAGCAGGTCACTTAAAAGATGTAATGCTCCAAACCCATGTGATTAAGAGAATAAAGGCTTAGTGGTGCCTTTGTCGGTTAATTATTTCTAACCACCTTTCTGCTGTGATACCAATAGAGATGGAGGCTTTCTCTTTCCTGCGTGATTTCCTATGTGATTAGCACATCCAACCAACCACAAGTAATTATTATGACCCTTGAAATTTTAATATAGAGTAACATGGCAACAGTGTTATATTTAGACAGAGCTCCCAAATTGCTTTCCACTTAAAATTTTCAGTAACATATATCCCAGCAGTTTAGAGCCTTCAAGTTAGGTCTGAACCTTCCTGAGTGCTAGTGCTGCATTTCACCACTGAGGAAGCATCTTCTGCTACACCCCGTCTATCTGCACTGATGAGGAGTCCTAGTCTGAGATGCGCTCACAGGCACAAAGCACTGGTGACTAGGCCATGACTTGAGTTTATGTCTCCTGAACAATATTTCTCTCCCAACCTTGCTCTCATAAGTTGCAGATCTTTCCAGGCTATTGTTTCACTGCCTCACAGAAGCAAAAATTGCAGTAGTTCATTCTCATTTAGGATGGATATGTGTTTTTGCTTGTATTCAAAACCAAAAATACCATGTAGCCTAGTCTAACTTAGTAATATTAATAGAAATGTACTGACAAGCAAACATTTCCTTCCACAAGTGTCCTTGTCCAGTGTGTACATTTATTCAACATTTCTATCATCAAGAATATGGAATTTTGATCTTTACTTTCCCCTAGACATTTAAAAATATGTGAAAGAATATACTTTATCCATAGACAGAATTTCCATATCCATCTATGCCTTCAGAGAGCATTTATCAACAAAAGCTAAGCATATGGACTTTCTAAAATTAACAAAATCATTTTGGAACTTGAAGAATAGTGCTGGGTGCAATAAGCCATACCAAATTATTCAAAAACAGGCGAAAAAAAAAGTGGTGGAAACAATTTTGGACTATAGAACCAAAGCTCTGTAAATTAATATGTGATGATGATACATGGAATCATTTAATTTGGTAACATGGGAAAGAATCAGAGAAAATTCTTACAAATCATTCTCTCTGAACCATAAACAGTTTTGCAGACCAATGTTACTTCAGTAAAAAACTTTATCTTCTTTTTAAAAAGTAAATTTAGATTCTAATTTGAGTATACCACCAGTGCTTTATTCCAAGGTTTGACATTTTTTTATAAACTGAGGAAAATGCCTCTAATTTCACAAGTATTCTGCATTCTACATAATTAGAAATATATATAATTTAATATTCATATGAAATTGAATATATAAAGTAGAAAAATCCTAAACAGACCTTACTTTATGAGCATCCTTGTGATATTTTAAACCCTCAGATATTCTAAAACTGAAACAATAATATTTCAATGGGGAAGTTTTCAAACACAAAAGGTAAAGCTATAGAGGCATAGTCAGATCTTAAATCACTTGAATGAAAAATGTAGGTGTAGGGAAAAAGTTACAGGTAATAAGATTTAATAGTTGTGTGAAAGATCAGACAAAAACTGATAGTGTTCTCTAGAGGAAATAGCTTTGGGGCAGATAGAAGAGAAATGATGTGTGATGTCGAGTGAAGTTTTTTAAAATACAGAAAGCAGAAACAATAATAGCAGAGAAAAGAAAGCAAGAATCAAAGAGAAGATTAAATCAGAGCATCCTAAAACTTTTTGTTGATTAATCCAATGAAACATTAAAGCACTAAGAATACATTTTTTTAAAAAAACTGATCACTAAGGTTAAGCATTTACTTTTTTTTTTAAGATTGATTTATGTATGCATACAAGATCTGGGGTGTAGGCCAGAGGTGTGGGGTGGTGAGAGGATTCACCAGAGACAGAGTGGGGAGCAAAACAGGTAGATCAACTGAAATACGCTGCTAAGGGGAGTAGCGGGCAAGACAGGAGAAGTCTGCTGCGCCATGTGGGAATCTCCCAGCTAGGGATCGAACTTGTGCTGCAGTGACTGCAGTTAGCTTCATAGTGCTGAGACTTAACCCACTGCACCACCAGGGACAAAAAGAATAAAGTTTTTTAAAGTGGGAATGATGATCTTTGTCCAGCACCAGACTGAGGAGAGGTGATAGCTGTGGCAACTTACGGGGGTGACCAACCCATCTGCACTGCATCTTGTCCAGAGTTAGGGCTACGAGAGTCATAAGGGCAGTACTCTTAACTGGAGGTTGTCATGTCCCTATTTTGAGGTTTCTTAGCTCCTCAATATAGAAGAGAGATGTTTTAGAGCAGAGATATCTAAAGGAGTATCTGGGAGTTTGTAAATAGACTGTGGCAAATACAAAAAAGGAAAAGTTCCAAACTGCTGATAATCAGGAACAACTTTATATTAAGTAAAATCAAGATTTAGAACATTCTAGCAGAAGGACTTAAGATATCAAGTTCATATTTAGTGGATAAATTACAAGATGATTGCCAGTGAGAATTAGCACAGATTGATTCTTACTTTTAAATGTTACTGAGTTCATTTAATGCAGAATTCTGTCATTGGTATTAAAATATAAGAAAATATATGAATCCTTTTATCAAATACGATTCAGTGTTTTTACTGGTTTATGACCTTCTGAGTCTGAAATTTGCATTTGCATTTTAAACAGGTTCCTCAGTTGCTTATTAATTGCTATTTGAGAACCACCACTCTAAATATTTTCTCTGGAGTTTAGAAGTTATCAAGTCACCTAGGAAGACCTCACTGTATTTTTTAATAAGTAACTAGATTCTCTGGACTAATGCAAAAATTTTCCAAGCTGTAACATTTGGTAAATCTTTTGACAGTTACAGATTACTTTGGAATCTGATTGCTTTAGAATTTGGGCTTTGACTTCTGGGGAAATATCTAATTCAAATCCCTGTCTCACTGTAAGATAGTTGTATGACCATGCTATATTCTCTTTTTGAGATTTATTGCCCCTCTGAAGTCATTATGCCAGATTCAAAACATTATTTTTGATAGTCAACAATAAGACAACCTCACACTTCTTAGAATGACTATTATCAAAAAGACATGAAATAATAAGTGTTGGTGATGATGTGGAGAAAAGTAAATCCTTATACACTATTGTTGGGCATGTAAATTGGTGTAGCCACTATAGAAAACAGTATAGCCCCCTCAAAAAATTAAAAACAGAACTCCCATATGATCCAGCAATTCTACTTCTGGGTACTTAGCTGAAAAAGAAATAGAAACACTAATTTGAAAAGATATCTGCACCCACACCTTCATTGAATCATTATTTACATAAGCCAAGACATGCAACTAACCTAAGTGTCCATCAATGGATAAATGGATAATGAAAGCATGGTATATATAAACACATACAATAGACTATTACTCAGCCATAAAAGGAAATTTTGTCATTTGTGACAGTCTTGAAGATTGATGAAACTTGAGAGCATTATGCTAAGCGAATTAAGTCAGACAAAGAAAGACAAATACTGTGTGATTTCACTTTTATGTGGAATCTAACAAAAAATAACTCAAAGATACAGATAATGAATTGGTGATTGCCTGAGGCAGGATAGGAGTAGGTGAACAAAATAGATGAAAATAAGACAAGCAATGTAAAGCACTTGAATTTCCCTCTGTTTCTTCCTTAGCCTCTAAAATGAACAATTTAATATGAATAATAGTCTTTATACACTTTATACAATCTCCTCAAGTTAGTTTTCACCTTATCAGACACATCTGACAGTCTCCATGAAGAATCATAAAAATAATCAGCCTTATCCCAGAAGAATTGTCAACCAAGACAAAGCTGAAGGAAAATTCATTTTTAACCGTCTCTTAGTATTTGAACTTAAAAGAAATTTGGTTTTGTTCTTTCTTGTTTTCAGAATAAAAGCTGGGACATAATCTCTTGTAAAAATTTGCATATCATTTCTAACAAAGATGCCATGACTGACCATCTATCAAAGCTCAGTCCCACTCCAGTCACTTTGCAAGAACCAAATTGTCACAGAGATAACAGTGACAACTGTCTAGGCTGAATGATAGCAAAGTAACAAGGAAACATCAAGGTACTGGGTAATGCTATGTATTGATGGCTGTTTTCTAAATCACTTCCTCTTTCAAGTTACTATTGACCTCATTAGAGGGATAGGAATGTGTGTAAGGTATGTTTCCTAGGAAGCATCAAATGTAAAATAGCAAGTGTTAGAATAATTGTTTTGATCCAATTAAGTTAATAGAGATGGCAAATGTAAAAGGAACCCTGCTTCTGGCTGGAACATTCTTCCTTCAATATTTGCATAGCTTCTTCATATCCTAGTTCAGTTATTTCCTTCTCAGCAAAGCCCCCTGTAGAGTATTTACTTAAAACTGTTAATCCCTTCTTGGCCAGACACAGTCCATCTCTTTACCTTTTATTTTTCCATAGTACTTATCACTTTATAGTGTGCCTTATAATTTACTTATGTTAATTGTCTGTATCTTTCTCCATGTACACAGACATACACTTATACATAGAATGTAGGTTCTATGAAAGCAAAGATTTTTTTCCTTTAGCTAACTACTGTATCCTGAATGCTTAAAAAAAGTGTTTTGTAATATTAGTTGCTAAATAGAATAAATGAGTAAGAAGATAGGTGAATGAAGGACTAATCAGGAATGCAATGTGGCAGCAAAATAGGACATCTCTGTATCTATCCAAATGATGGATATTCACCAAGATTAGGTTGTGCAGGATATATCAAGTGATGACAATAGTGATTACTATGTAATATATAGTTGTATTTAATTTCATTAATGAGCTTCTCTCAGCGGTAACATACTTTATGTGTCATCGTGAGAGAAATAAGTCCCATATTATGTAATTGACATAACTTGGTTTTAGAGTTTCTGTGAGTACTTCATCATTCTCTGATTCCGAGATCAGAAACACTTATGATTAATCACAAACCCAGTCTGGACCCGGACCCTATCAAACTATTATGCTGACCCCAGACCTGATCTCAAATCAAAATTTGATCATGACTCTCATCTGCTTCATATTCTCCACTTCTTTGACGATAAAGTTGAACAAAGTATACGAACTCCCACTTGAATTCTTCATTTTCTCATTATTGTTCACCCTCTACGTACTGACTCATATCTAAGTGCTTGCAACTTACCAAAAATGTTAAATCGTCTGTCTATGCACTTGTTTCCTTTTATTAGGTCTATCTTGCTTATCTGGCCAACACCTAGCATCTTTTGAGTCCCGGTACAAGCATCATCTTTCTTTCTTTCCAGAGGCCTTCCTGTATTGTCCAGGATGCATTATTATCCTCTATTTTTTGTATTTGGCAACTTTTTTGTTCTGTTAATTTTTAATGTTTATTTTACATACCAACCATCTTTATCTTTCATAATGTTTTAAAATTTATTTTGCCTGCTTTTAATACAGCTATACCAACTTCCTTCTGGTTAGGGTTTTTGCATATATCTTCTCATAACTTATCTTCAATATCACTATATCATATTTTTAAGTTGGTTTCTTATAGTTTTTTTAGAAAAGTTTTAAATTTTTATCTTTCAATTGCAGTATGTAGTATAGTTCCAGAGATTTCAGAGGTTGAGGAGGATGACTGCAATAATAGAATCTTGGTTATAACTTGGAAGAAAGAGTATCTGCAGGCAATAGCACTATTCCAATCACAGCATAAAATCTTTTGCTAAAAGAATTCAAACCTTAGTTATTTTACATGCAACAGAATTTTTAACTGTCATACCTTTAAACATATCTGCTTTGTGTGGCAGAACTTGATCTCATTATATAAATTCTGAGAAAATGAAGAAAACATATTGTAAATGCTCTTAATGGTACTGATATATCAAGTGATGACAATAGTGATTACTATGTAATATATAGTTGTATTTAATTTCATTAATGAGCTTCTCTCAGCGGTAACATACTTTATTTAACCTCACTTGTACTTGACATTTTAAGTCTCCACTCCTCTTAATTTGCCTTATATTAAGTTTTAGCCTATTTATTCTTTGTTATGCCCACTTATCTTTTATGACAGTTCAGCTGACTGTCTCCTTTTATTCTCACTTATTACCTGCTGTGTGATGAGATCGGCATTAGTTTTTCTTTCAGGTAGCAATGGGAACTCTCCTGTTTGGTTTTCTTGCATTCCTAGCCTCTATGCATGCACAATGCTCTTCTTGACGTTCTCTCTCTCCACTGCTTATAAATACCCTATTCTTTACTTCTTGTTTCTTGTTTCTTTCCCAGTCAGCCCATCCCAAAGTACATTTGTTTCATATTGGATTCTTCCAGCTTTTCTGTTTCCTATGCTCTCTAAAATTTTTGGTTCTGAATTTTCAAGAGGAGTTCACAAAACCCAGTGATAGATGCTTCAGGGACTTTTAACAGAACAGGAGCTCAGCAGAAAAAGTGGTCTTAGAATTTTTCAAATTAAAATTTCTTACTTTGTTTTACAAAGACATTTCATCTAGAAAAAACACATTGTTCATTTAAAAGCAGGAGTCATCAATTGTTCTAGAAGGAAAAGGTGGTATAAGTAACTAGAGGAAAACAGTGTCAGAAGAAAAATCATCTTGTTTAACATTCTGAGAAGTGCAGAAAGCATAGGTGCTATTCTAATTGTCATTAGCTCTCATTAGACAATGGTGAACTAGTACACCTTAAGAGCAGAGAAGGAAAATTGGTGATTCTAAGGCTCACAACTGCTAGAAATCTCACAAAAGAGTGGGTTTTGATAGATCTCAGGCCTGTGATTAATTACAGACCAACTGTATGAGTCATAACTTGTTAGTCACATTAAAACTCTCTAAATCAAGCTGAAAATAAAATGGGATGTAGATATATTTCCCCCACATGAAAAAATAAAATTGGTTTCCAACATTAAAGACCATACAGCTCCTACAATGATGCGTACTGTTGTCAAACTTCCCTTAGTACTTTAGAAAAATATCTCACAATCAACATAAACTCAAGAAATGCAAAGCAATGAGTTAATCCATCCTTAGAATGTGTGGGATGTGTGCTGATAAGGAGAGAAGACAAGAATAATAGTAATATGCCCAAGATCCATAATTACTCCCAAACTCTCAATAGCAAATTTTAAAAGTACTGATTTTTTTAAAAATGAATACCTGAAAGTTAAAGACACGCCAAGTAAGAACATCAACATTTTTGAGCATTTAATTCTGATTCTCTTATATTTTGTTGTGCTTTTCCTGAAGACAATAACTGCCGATAGATTCTCTCATTTCACTCTACAACATTTTGCAGCATTTTTCTTTATTTCTGTGACATTTTGTGTATTGAGAAATTCACCTAAGATTTGCTTATGCAAATTCAGGCTTTTTAAAAAAGTATTTCCGAGTTGATGCCTGTACCTTGCTCTGTATTACTAACAATTATGCAAATGAATCTTAGAACCACCCACGTGCAATTGTAACATGAAGCTCTCTCTGTACAGTAGGAACAAAATTCAGAGATTAAATATATCTGCAATAGTGCTGGACTTTCAAAATATAAATTGGGATGTTCTGACATTTTGAAGTTGACAATCTTATAAAATTACTACTTAGTGGGATGGTATATTGTTACCACACCCCAATTCTATTTATTAAAAAATTTAGTGCATGTGCCAGCCTCCATGGCAATTCACCCCTCTTTTTCTTCTTTTATCAGAGGTAACATAACAAAAAAGCTGAAAGTAAAGACTAAATTGCAGAACCACCTGCTGGAAAGAGCCTTAGAAGGTAATCTAATCTGTTTCCTGGCTTTTATTCCCAGTAGCATTTTGCTTATATGTTCACTTATAACACTTCTTTTATTCTGCCTAAAATTACAGTCAGTCACATCATCCTTTGTCTGCTTCAGCATACTGAAATCTCTTTGAAGAAACTGTATTTTAGCTTTTTGGAACACTTTATCCTGCTTAGCACATAATTGGTGCTCAAAATTGTTAAGTGGATCTAGGAAACATGGGTTTCTATATTGTTTTTTAAAAACTTCAGAGAAAATAATCAGACACACACTTGAGCATGAAACAAATATGAGCTTAAAACAATTTATGCTCGGGTTCTGTCCATTACTTCTATTTCTGTCCTGCACAGAACTGAAGAAGTTTATAAAGGGTATAAAGTGGTGGGTTCTAAGTGAGAGCCTGGATCTGTTTTCTCCTGTATCCATTAATCCCTAGCTGTATGACCACAAGCAAGTCACTAATCTCTTTTTTCATCTTGTTTTTTCATCTCTAGCATGGTAATAACGACAGTAACCTTTCTCCTATGGTGCTCCTAAAGATTAAATATGATTCAAATATAAAATACTTGGCAAAGTTTCTGATATGTAGTAGCACTCGTAAAATGTTGGCTATCATCATCATCACCATCCAACTGGATTATTTGCCAACAGTTTCAAACATAATCTTTAATTCCTTAATTTCCTTCTGTTTCAACATCCTTGAATCAACCCAACTGTCTTTTTTCTTTCTTTCCTTTTTTTCCCTTGCTCTTGCTATTTGCCCTTTGTCTGATTTCAATATTGCATTAGAGGTTACAGTCAAAGCAATATGGCAAGAAACTGAGTTGGAACGGTAAAGAAAAAAGTTGGCATAACTGATGGATTTGATAATTTATATACAAATCTAAGATATTATAAAACTGCCCATTAAAACTAAATAGGTAATTCACCTCCCTGAATTATCTATTTAGTTTTAATGGGGATAAATATTTCTGGGGATATGTAAAATAATGAAGCACATGAGCTCTGGATTCAGCTAGGGATTGAATTCATGTCCTACCTGTTAAGTAGGATACAAGACTCAGTTTATTCATTTGTAAAATGGTAATGAATGGACTGTGAGTCATGGCAATTGTGTGAAGTGTCTAGCATGGTGCCTAGTTTGTAACAGACACTCAATCAGAGGTAACTATATAATTACAATTGTTAATTTTATGATATTACTACTCATATGACAATAGCTCTGTTGACTTTTTTCCTTCTCATTAAATTATTCCCATCAGACTTGAGAAATAAGTTTTTGGTTTTGATTTTAGTTATTTCAATGATTGAAGTGAAAACAAATTTCACTGAAAGATCTCATTGTATGATTGTCAAATCATTTGCAATAAATAATTGTTAGTATACCAGTTAGGTCTTAGAACTAAATTTCCCACTATTTCTACTACCTTATCAGCCCCTTACTTTAAGATCTTCAGTATGATAATGATTACTTCTTCCTGGTAAATTAATATGCTCACTTAACATTTTTTTCCCAAATAACAACAGCAATTACAACAACCAACCTGTGTTTAGCTTATGTAACTAATTTGATAAACTTACTGATAATGTGTTGTCAAGAAAATTATACTATTTATTCTACTGTTCTGGATATAGTAAAGATGGATTATATTTTTTATTATTAAAATATTTTTTCAATCAGTTTAAAAACACATTCTTATTTATGTTAAATAATTATGATTTTTAATGCTCAAGGATATCATAATTAAAACATTAAATATAATATCAGCTGAATTTAGGTTTACTCACATGCAAAAAGTGAGTTTTAATTCCAAAATACATTTTTGGAATCTATATATTATTGTCAGGGTTTATGTAGTCTTTTCTCAACTATTTAATGTTATTAAATAGTTATTAAAGTTTTGTAAGGATATATATGTATGTTTATTGGAGAGGTACTTCCCAGTATATGCATGCACCCATTAAAAATAAATGCCTTAGAATGGTTCTAGTTGAAGGACCTTTACTCATCTCACTGTCTCAGAAGCAAAATGGAGTTATTCCAAATTATTTTTAATGTGTTAAAAACACTACTCCTATGAACATGCTTTGGGAATGTAACTAAACACTGAGGTGGCCACTAATATGATTAAAGAGAAAGTAGAGCTTGGCTCTTCTAATCCAGTTAAAACCATTGTGCGGCTGCCTTTCTTAGTAATAAATCACATCTGATATCTGGAAGCAGAAATACCATGTAAGCATTTCTGTTCTTTTCTAGTCCATAAAAAGTTTGAATATTGTATTAGGATAAGACTTCTGGTGGGGTAAGGGTAAAATGAATCTCACTCATACTATGCAGATACCTGAAAAACTGCTTTATTTAGTAGGGTTTGAGGTCATTTTGCAAAATTGATGGTATACTTCAGAAAGGGCATAACATGTTTATGGTAGCTATAACACCGAACCATAAATTACAATGATTGTTCTTAAATTACACAAAATGAAGAGCATGTTTTGCAAGTTCCAGTAAGTATAAAAACAATAAACATTACATTTGAAAATCACTTTTAATTGGTACATTTTACTTTAGCTTTAGTAATATTAATTCCAGAGAGGAAAGGTAAAGAGGAAAATCTGAGTCTAAACTATGTGTAGAAAATGAAAATCTGATGTCACTGATTAAAATTAATTAAAAATTATATTAATTCTAGGAGAGTTTAGATTAAAGGAAAGCATATTTTTCATCTAACTGTACAAGGTTCTCTAAGAAAATAGTGAGTGCTCTCATTCCCGGAGACTTTTAGAGCAGAAAAATCATACATATCTTTCAGATTTTGTTTTAGTACAGGAGCTATTTGTTAAGTATATGAAGAATGTACAGTTTCTCCAATAGAATGAAAGAGTCTGTATTTAAAAGAATGTAAAATATGGATTAATTTCAAGATTTTATTTTTCAATTTTGGGCATAGAAGATGCAATTTGAATACTCTCCAGACATGGTAGTAATAAGTATTTCATTAGGGTAGCTTTGAATATTGAGTTCCTTTATTTTCACACAAATCAGAAAATAAAAAATACATCCCTCACTGTTAAGCAGCAAAGCAAAGGGGTTGCTGTATGGCTTAGATTTTGATTGTGATTCTATACATTACTAATTGTGTGACTTTGGTCTACTTCTGAACCACACGTGGCTGTAATACAATGCCTGTCTAATCAAGTTTTTTGGCTATTAAATGAAATAACATAAGTGAAGCTCTTGGAAAAATAGCTGGCACCTATCATGTATTTAATTATACCAGCTAATATTATTTCTAGGCAGCAGCCCCAACATTTTGTTTTTGCTGAGACTGCTAAGACTATCCACAAGTGCAACACACTCTGTGATCGATTTTCTACCAAATAGCCTTTTGCTCAAATAACAAATATATTGGAATTCAAATAAGCAAGAGTGACCTTGTTACAGAGATAACGCTGAATCTGTTCTAAGTTAAAAAAAGAAATAATTTAAAAACCTCAGCACTACATTTTAGAAGCAGATTAATAACAACACATGTCACAGTAGATTATGACACAGTAGTGCCGAGAACACTTTTTTTAGGAAGTGAAGGGAAAAGAAGGAAGTACATGGTGAAATAGAGGTTATTGTTTTTAATAAGGTTATTTGATTAAGTCACTTCCTTTTCCTTCCATCATTCCATCCATCTAACCATTCATTCACCTATCTAATTATCCATCCATCCACACCTACAAACATTCTTCTAACTAACAAATATTTATTGAAAATTTGAATGGAGTTGAAAACACTGAAGTAACTCTGTCAAGAAGCTTGCATGCTTCCCTGGAGTCCTAGGTTAATTTGTTTTGCTATTGTTTGATTTTTACTTGTTAAGGGAACTTCAAAACCTAGCAGGAGGGAGCAAAGAGTAAAATTTAATACTCTCAGAATAAGTATTTATCTCCTCAATGCTCTTTTTGAGAAAAAAGTGTGAGATTGCAGATAAATGCCTGCCCAATCCCAGATTCTGCTAGATGGAGGATATACCTGGACCAATAGAGGTGTGGAGGAATGGGAAAGGCATCTTTGCATACAGAATCAGAGTAAGGTCATATAAAACCTAAGACCATTTGTTTCATTCCCTCACCCCCTTCGCATTTATTATTCTGCCTTTAATAGAGCAACAAGGTGGTTTTTAGTTTACATTTGGGTTAAATATTGTTCTGTTTGGATTAATACAACAAGTATGATTCACACTACTTTAGCTAATTGTACTTGTAACTACTACAGAGGCATTATATTCAAGGTAAAATAAACATTTTAACCTCAAGGAGTAACTACTTCTTTAATGGTTGATCGTAGCACACATTTATTTAATAGATTAAATGAACTGGCATCCATATCATCATAGCATTTACTATATAAATGTATGTAAATGTATATATATCAAAGAATGTATACAACAGAAAATGGGAGAAGCCAGCAATATTCTTCTGCTTGTTTCCCAGAATTTCCTGTGAGGTTTTGTATAATCAAATTGTAAACTATTACTTTAATAGTAAAATGTTGGAAGCCAAATTATAGAAGTGATACATTTTTAAATCACCACTTGTTCCAAATTAAAAATAATTTAATTGAAAAGTGCTATGGGTTTCTATTAAATGGACACCGTAGTTTTTCTTGAAAATGTGTAGTGATGATATGGATACAGTCGGTGGAGTTCTTAGGACTGCATTTAGTACAGAGTATACTCACCAACACTGAGCATTACTATGTGTGAAGTATGATCAGACCCTCCCCGAGTTGATGTGTGTGAATTCTTAGGGTGTGCATTTGGAAGATAGGAAGGCTGTTATTTGCAAGAATATTGCTATTAAATGGTTAAAAGAAAAGAAAAATTAACACAAGAAAACCAAAGCATCAGAGAAATAACTATTGTCCTAGGACTTCTGTTGAGTATTTGACTTTTAAAAATATAAATATCATTTATAGTATAAATTACAATTATTCTGATGATCTACACAAGAAATATGCAATAAAGGGTTACTTGTACATTATAGGCTTTCCCTCCTGGCATAAAATTTTCATCTGGTTGCGTATTAGAAAAATGAAATAATTTATTTTACTTTCATAGAACTATGCTAAACTGATCTAAAAGTGAGTGATGGCTTCAAATATTCAGATGATTTTTAATAAGGATTAGGGATTTATTGTATTTTTTGCCAAACTTTGGGACACATCAGCATAGAAATATCAGGTGCCATAAAATACATCACCAGAATAGCAGGGTTATCCTGATGTCATTGTGGTCACACTGAAAAGTCAGTTATCTCGTTATATAATGCAGCAATTATAGCACGGCTCCAAATTTTAACACTTTAAAAATGTAGTCAAATAAAATTATAATAAAAAGTCAGAAATTTGGGAATAGCTGTACTTTACAGAATGAGCATGTGCGGGTAAAATTTTGATATGGCCATTTTCATGCCACATATGCAGCAATTTTGGTAAAGGAACATTTTCATATTAAATTCTTAACTTCTTAAAATGACAAGTTCTTTGCACAAATGTTATCTGCATTCTCTCTCTTTCTTCCTGACTGTTACCAAATCCCTGGCTTGTGGATGTCTGGAAGTCACACTGGAACCCATATCTAGCTTTAGCTTAACTCTTGGCCTTACACACCATGAGGAGAACAGATGAAGGATGGCAGAGTGAGAATGACGTCTCTTATGCTCATTAAATATGCCCTTAAAATATATATATATATATATATATTTAATTTTACATCTTGAAATGACAGAATGTCAAAGAGGCTATGCCAAAATGCTGTCTTTCCAAGTACTATTCTTGTAAAAGATGAACAAGGAAACCTACAGAAGAAAGGACAGACATGTAATTACCTACAGCAAATGGAAAATGGAAAAAAAAAGTACAAAAAGTCTATACATTACTATGAAATAAAAATATTTAAAGATTGGAAAATACCAAAAAGACTCTGTTGTCTAAATGCTGACCTGATCCTTGAATTTTCCACAGGCTGCCAGGTTCTCAGCTCTCTGAAGTCTGCTCTTCAGGTAAGAGTCACCGAACCCTCACCTACAATGTTAGACTGCTTCATCTCAGTTCCCCAGATGGAAAGGATAAAAGGAATTCTAGTTCAACACTTGTGAAGACTTAGTCTGCTCTATAGGTGAGTATTAATTCTAACTAGGTGTTCTTCCTATACCTGAGACTAAGTCCTGACTGGAAACTAGCTCTTGACATTGTTTCTTGTGCTTGAATTTCTATTTTCACTATCTTTCTTTGTACCTCAGAACATTCCCTTTTAAACATTTTTTTTGGGAATTCAACACCCCATTTCACTGTAGACAGATAATCTAGATAGAAAATAAGCAAGGCAACAATGGCCTTAAAGAATTAGAATACATGGACTTAATAGATATTTATAGGGCACCGCACTCCAAGAAAGTTGAATGAACATTCTTCTCAAGTCACATGGGAATTCTCCAGGCTAGACCACATACTTGGTCACAAAACAAGTGTCAATAGTTTATGAAAGTTGAAATCCTATAAGTATCTTCCTGTAAGTATCCTATAAGTATCTCACAATGGTATTAAACTAGAAATCTATAAAAAAAAAACTAGCAGGAAAATCCTCTTATACGTAGAGCTGAACAACACATGACTAAATCACTATTAGGATGATGAGGAACACAAAGAAGAAATTAAAAATACTCTGAGACACATGAAAATGAGGACACAACCTACGCGAACTTATGGGACAAAGGAAAACACAGCAGTAAGAGTGAAGTACACAGCAATGCAGGCCCAAATCAAGAAATAAGAAAGAACTCAAATAAATTATCTTATCTCTCACCTTAAGGAACTAGAAAAATATAAACAACCAAAACCAAAAGTCAGTAGAAGGAAGGAAATAATAAAAATAAAAAAAGG
Source organism: Scalopus aquaticus (assembly GCA_004024925.1). Lineage (NCBI taxonomy): Eukaryota > Metazoa > Chordata > Mammalia > Eulipotyphla > Talpidae > Scalopus > Scalopus aquaticus. Next base: position 14,549 of record PVIJ01014013.1, on the reverse strand, counting down.
ATACAGAAATAACAGATAGTCCAAAAGAATAACAAAACCAAAAGCAGGTTCTTTGAAAAAACAAATAGAACTTCTCCCTAGGTTCACATTAGATAATAAGGGAGAACACTCTAACAAATAAAACCAGATTTGAAAGAGGACAAGTTACAAAAGATACCTTAGAAACACAGAGGATATTAGGAGATTACTATAAACATTTGTTCCGTGGTTGAATATCCTAGAAGAAATGCACAAATTCTTAGAAATATACCTTCTGAGACTGAGGCAAGAAGAAATAGAAAACTTGAACTGACCAATTACAAGCAAGGAAGTGTAAACAGTAATCAAAATCCTCCAAAAAACAAAAGCCCAGGATCAGTTTCATTAATGAGGTCTACCAAACTTTCAAAGACAAATTAATACCTATCCTTCTCAAACTTCCACAAAACTAAAAAAAAAAAGGAAATGCTGTCAAACACATTTTTGAGGTCAACATTATCCCGATACCAAAACCAAAGACATCACAAAAAAAGAAAACTGCAGACCATTTTCCTTGATGAACATAGATACAAAAATGCTCAAAAATATATTAGCACACTGAATTCAACAATACAATAAAAGGATTGTATTTTATGACAAAGGGGGATTTATTCCAGACATGCAAGGATGATTCAACCTCTGAAAATCAATAAATATAATTCACCACATCAACATAAGGAAAAATAATAATCATGATCAAATCAATAGACACAGAGAAAGCATTTGATAAGATTCAACATTCATTTCTGATAAAAACCCTAAAAAATGAGGAAAAATGGAACATATCTGAAGACATTAAAGGCCATTAAAGGCCAGCTAACATTCTCCATTGTGGAAAACTGAAAATTTTTCCTCTAAAATCTGGTACAAGGCAAGGTTGACACTTTCAACACTGCTATTCAATATAGTTTTGGAAGCCTAGCTAGAGCAATGAGGCAAGAGAAAGATAAAATAGAAAGGTAAATTGGAAAAGGAGAAGTAAACTATCACTATTTTTAGACACACATATAGAAAACCCTAAAGACCACACTAAAAACTTAGTCACATGTGTAAATTGTCACGTTACGAAATCAATTTACAAAAGTCAGTTGTGTTACTATATGCAAATAATGAGCTGGAAGAGGAAGAAATAAAAAAATAATTCCATTTATAATAATAATGAAAGAATTAAATACCAATGAGAAAACTTAACAAAGGAGGTGAAGAACCTATATTATGCAAAATATAAGGAAGTGGGGGCCATAATGGGCTATGGTGGAGGAGGACTAAGGTTGTCTTGGTAGTAGGTGTGGTGTTGTAGCATATATTTGAAGTGTGTGATTATATACTTCTAAATCACACGCAGTGTTGCACACCAATGTTACTTCAATACTAATTATAAGATAAACCTGAATAAACACATTAAAAAATAAAAAAATCTTATATATTTTATTTAGTTAACAGATCCGTCACCTCACATAATTAGTATTTTGGGAGTTGTTATGATGAATTATTTAAGATCTAACTTTTCAGCAAATTTCCAATATATAACAAATATCATTAACAAAAGTCACCATGTTGTATATTAGATCCAGAACTTATTCTTCTCATCACCTAAAGTTTGCAGCAGTTGATCAACAACTCCCCAACTCCCTTTGTCTTTAGCCCTGGAAACTACCATTCTACTCTCTGGTACCATAAATTCAGCTTTTTCATATTCTACATAAAAGTGAGATCATGCAGTATTTGTATTTATCCGACTTATTTCACTTAGTATGCATAATTCCCTCAAGGTTCACACTTAATACCCCAAGATTCACCCATCAAGTTGATAGTTTTCTTTACTCACTTATCCATTGATAGACATTTAGGTTGTTTCCATGTCTTGGCTATTGTGAATGATGGAGGGAACATAGGAGTGCAGATATTGCTTTCAGATCCTGATTTCATTTTCTTTGGACATATATACTCAGCAGTAGAATTGCAACTTCACATGGTAGACCAATGTTTAAAGTTTTGAGGAACCTCTATACTGTTTTCCATAGGGACCATGCCAATTTATATTCCCAACAACAAAACACAAGTGTTGTTCTTTCTCCACATCCTCACCAGCATTAGACCATTACCTTTACATGGGAGCTCTGCTACCTTCAGATATTATCTTCTGATGTAGATTATCATCCATTTGGTTGTATCTCTAGAGATTGGTGGTTCCTTTTTTTCCCACAAGTGTGTTCCACCTGCCTATTACCTTTGCCTAGTTTCCCTTGGTGCCAACTGCAATGGCAAAGCCACCTGCTGCATGTCACAACACTCACTGGATGCTACGTGGCACTGCCTGGATTCACTTCTTTCATTCCAACTACATTTACTACCTCAACAACCGCTGCTAGTGTTGGAATCAAGACTCAGGTCCTGTTTTTCTGAGACTTCCTCTGATTAAGATGCCTCTCTGTGTTGTCATTAAAATTTAATTTCTATTAATTGGACACCAAATTTCTTTACAACTAGTATTTGAGGAAGTCCACTTTATCTAAGGACAACTAATGACCAATAGCAACATTTTTATTATATGAACTTGAAATCAGGACATACACAACAAAAATTTGATTTTGTGCAAATCAGAAAGGCACCCCACTTAGATACACAAATTTCAAATAAGGGCCTCTAAATCTACCACAGCTTATTCCAGACAGAGGATTTGGCTATCAGCAAAGCATGGGGAAATTGTGACTCTCACTTACTCCCTTAGCTAGGTGTCCTTATGCAGGACACAGTCCAGGTAACTCTATGTGGTGGTCCATGGAAAGTCCTGATTCTGTTCCTTCAAGTCTCAAATAACAATGTCCAAAATGGCTCTTTCCCACAAGAATTCTCCAATCATTTGGCAATAGCCACTCTATTTCCTCTGCAAATTTTCTTCTTTGAATTAAATATCTCTGGCTTCTTCAGTTATTCCTCTTCAGAAATGTTTTCAAGTTCTCTTAGCCTCCCTGTTGACTCTATTTGGAACATGCTTCCTTTATCGCTATATTTTTTCAAGTATACTCAAAATCAAACAGCAATAATCCAGGTTGGTTTCGCCAAAATGGAGTGGAGTGGGATACTAATTACTCTTGTTCTGCAACATTCTGTGCAGAGTTGGAATGAGCTGGCAAGAGAAGCCTTTAAATATCTAGTATGTTATATCAAATAACTAGCGAAACAAAACAAACCAAAGTTTCGTTATCTTAACATTTTTTAAAATGTTAAAAGATGTATAAAGCAAAAAACTAAACCGATTTTGTGTGATAAATCTAGGAAAACTTAGCGACATTTCTCTCCAGAAATCAAATGCTTATTTACGTACATTCGTATTTCCAAATTACCATGTAAAGGGAGAAGGGGGCCTAATGGGCTGTGGTGGAGGATTTATGATGTTGTGGTAACATATCTGAAGAGGTGTGATTCTATACCTCTAAATCATATACAGTGTTGTAAACCAATGTTACTTAAATACAAAATAATGCAATAAAAATAAATTTAAAAAAGACTAGAGAAAAAATATAAAATACATTTTTTAGCAAGTAAGTTGAGATCATGCAAAGAGGAAATGAACAGTTTGTGTTTTTCATATTAAAGATGGATCTTCAAACTGTGCCTTGAGCAATATTCCTCACAGAGCTCATGAAGTTCAAGGCCCTCAGGCAGTGTAGGTAAAGTATATCACAGTCTGAATCCTGAAACTTCTTTATGCTTTTAAATTAATGGACTGTTTGACAATTTGGATGCATTGCAAGGATTGAACTGAACTAAAGGATCTGATTAAAGCATGAGTTGCAGGAAGACCAATGTGTCTATTAAACATATAGGTATCATTTTGGGGGGCTTTTTTTTTGGTAAAGTAGACTAAAATATACAAAAAAAAAAAAAAGAACCAACAGAGAAATAACTGGAGAAAATAGGGTCAGGCAGATCTAGGACCAGTACAATGGGGAGATTTTGAGGTGGCATAAAAATTTGTAAACATGGAGACTCCAAAGTCAAATGGATGTGGTCTTAGTCTTAACCTGATCATTTTATACCATGTGATATCTGTCCAAGTTATCTGATTTATCTGAGTCCTTGTGTTCCTGTTTTTAAAAATGGGGTCAGTAATAGATATTTTAAAGCACTGTTGGAAGAATGAATTAAGATTACATTGTGTAAAGCTCCCAGGATATAGTATATATTTAATAAAATGATTTGCTACTATCTGTCTGCCACGAACATTAACACAAGTAATATGTTACCAGGAGATAAGTGAAAAAGTGGATAGCTGGGCTAAGATGTTAAATTAGTAATTTTTGTTTGGTTCCAAAGCTAGTTAGAAATACCAGCATTCATTCTTTCACTTTAAGTGGTTGTGCAGTACAATTTCCACTTATATACACAGAGGAGCTGTATACAACAACCCTTCTCTGCAGAAAAACAGAAATTCTCTTCCCATGTTTCTGCATTAAGATTCTGGTGACTTAAAAGCTCCCCATAGTCAGGGGGTTAAAAGACTGCTACACACTGATATGATGACTTGAAATCCTCATGGAAGAGGATATATATGCACAGGAGACATTATTAATAATCTCCCGTTGTCAGTAGTAAAGTATGTAGCCAGGAACTAAGTAAATGATATGTCCTAATTTCAACACACTGTTGGTTTTGGAATTGGGGCCAAGTTTTCATGACATGTCTCCAGCTGGCATCCCAGTAGTGCTGGTTTTCTAGATGGCAAAACATCCTGTTCAGGATCCCTTATGATCAAAAGAACTCAGCATGGGGATTAGCCTGTCAAAGATATAATGCACTGAATCTTTCAGAGAGTAGGTTTGTGGCAGGACCATTATGACCCCGAGACAGGTTCAATATTTTATAGTGAATCCACTAATTGTGCTTGGTACCTTTAATTATGGTAGATGAGGGAGATTCTATCTGAGGTGATTTCCTATCCTGTTTCTGTATTTTGGTCAAGTCTATCGTTCAATATACGTTTTCATGATAACTTTTAGACATAGCCACACTTCAATGACTATGGAGTCTCAGGTGGAACACAAAAAGCAAAGGGACAACATAATGACATGGAAAGAAATTGTGATTCAGATTCAGGTGATTTGGGATTCAGGTGCAGGATTTACTATTCACTATTTCAGACTTAATACTGTCAGTATTAAATGAAGGACTATAGGTAATATAATGTAGACCCTAAAGGTAGAAGTTTCTCAACAAGTGTTTTCCGGATCAAAGACATTAATAATTTCTCATGGAGTGATTTTCCAAATAGCAGAAACTTTATTAGTTTCTAATTTAAACAATGTTTAGTCACTCAAATGTGGAAAGTTTGGTCTAATTCTTAGCACTCTAATTTTTCCATTTCCATTGAATATAAATCAGTCCCTCTGATTGAAGATGTCAAACATTTGAAATTTAAAAAATCAAGTTGAAAAATTTATTATTCAAAATTTATAAAAGTAAATGAAAAATATAAGTAATCAAATGACTAATACATATAGATTTATGTAGTTTTCATAATCTATATACATATAATACATTTTTCAAATACATAAATATAGAGTGATATAAATCTATAGCATTACAGCATTTCTAATTTAGTTAACCCAAAAACTTCACTAAGATATTTGGGACTGTGTGAGTGTTTGTGTGTGAGTGTGCATGTGTGTATGTGAAACTAAATTATATATTGATGTCATTATTGATAGAAACTAGCATTCCCAAATACTTCCGTATGGTTTCAAAAAGCCAAATTCATTCAAGTTTTGGCTCCTGCTAACATTTTAATGTCTAATAATATTACCTTACTGCAAAAGCATCATTTTTTTTTTTTTTTTTTTTTTTTTTGCAAATAGCTAGGATAATACTGGAAAAAAAAACTGAGATAAAGAAAAGACAAGCAGCTTAACTAAGGTCAGGTACTGACCCAGATTTTCTCAGTGAGCAAACACTGCTTCTGGAGGGAGTTTGGTATTTTAGAATTGGTATTAAGTTAGTAAGGCTACCAAGACAGTGCTTAGTAACATAAATGTTTGTGTGTGTATAGTAAGTATATAGTTTGTAAGTGTGTAGTAAGTGTATAGTAAGTATATAGTAAGTATATAGTTCGTGTGTGTGTAGTAAGTATATAGTAAGTATATAGTTTGTTGTCTCATTGGTCCAGTAATACTCTACTGATGATAAAAAGAAGGCAGTAATAGTAGATAGCCAGGTAGTACTGGAAGCAGAATTCATGATACAGAGACCAGGTGAGTGTGCTTGCTGCATTTCAGGCACAAGGGAAAGAGAGTAGGAATGAGGCAAGTTTAAGTAAAAGTAAAGTAAAAGGGAGAATGATATATTGAGACACAAGAATTTATGATACGGACAGCAAGACCTAGGTACAGCTTTGGTACTTGGGCATTGAGCTGCCCGCAGAGGGAGGCTGCAGTCTCTCTGGAATGTCAATAAGGAGTCAGATATGAACTGAAAAAAAGCTGCTGCTACCAGGCAGCTATTATTCCCCTGGTAGTAGAAAGTGGTCAAAAGAAAGCTCATACTTCTATTGCTTACTTACAGTATACAATACTCATAAATTATCTGTGTAACATAAATTCATTTTTATTAAATTATCAGTCATTGACATGTCTACCTAACTTTGGGGTTACATTTTTACTCCTCCAAATGTGCACTTGTTTCACTTATCCTCCACCAAACCTCCTGTGCCATATCAAATTATTGACATTTTTACCTGTAACTTTTTATGCCACCCATGTTCCACCATAGTTTTAAAGCATTAATTTTCTGACTATATAGATATCCTAACAAAATAGAAAACAAACTCTAAAGAAGTATTTGTTACAGAAATACCCACATCAATAAAAATTAATGACTTTATTCACACCAGGTAAGAATTCACCAGTCTTTTTTGGGTCTATCTATTTCCCTTTATCTATTTCTCAGAGTGGTTGTCAAAATGGCTCTTTCTTAGCACCTAAAGTTACCCTTCCTTAAGTCCTTTAGAGCCTTTTCAATAAATTGCGTTCAGTTCAATGAGAAAAATAATCGTGCAATTATAAGAAAAACAGGAATCTAAAATGTGAATTTCAGGGATGCATTACTGAGAAGAGGTAATTGAATCAAAAGCAAACTTACTTCTAAAGTAGGTATGATTTATAGTGTTAGAATAACACACCTTGTCTCCTGAGAACAGTCTTGTTTGACTGTGTTGGACTCTCTAGTAATTTGCTCACAAGGGTCAATATATTAGGGAGGGTGTGGAGAAATTGGTTGCTCTGTGGCTCTACAGTATGGGCATACAAAGCGCAAGATCAAAAAAAGACTGATTCCCTCAGAAGTATGGGATCATGCCTTTCTTATATTCCCATCTAACACATTTAAGATTTACCTGCTTGCCAAGAAATCCATTCTTTGTCCATTACAGAATACGTTTATATATACAGAAGCAACTGAGTCAATTAGACTGCCATAGTTGCTTTGAGTTTTTTGTATATGGTCTCCAGAAAATAACACAATTTATCTTTTTTGGCTATGCTCCTATGAATAAAAGGACAAAGGTATTTAACTTAGAGGAAAACAAACAAGTGTTACTATTTTTAGATGTAAGAAAGATATCATTTAGGCATTTTTCCCTAGTTTAGCAGAGTCACTTCAGGGTGCTATAATATTAGAAAGAACTTGTGAAATATTTTGAGAATTAGTAAAAACATCTTTTGAAAACTATTTGCTGAGAGATTTGAAAATTATTAAAAAATTTAAGAAGACAGCAGGAAAAGAGGTTTCTGAGTACTATGTGAATCACAGTGAGAAAACAAGTTATTTGCCATTGCCCTTCCTTGTTCAGTTATTAGTATATCTTAAGTAGATTGAAAACACTGAGTCAACTTCCTTTTAAATTCAGTAGACATGACATTCATGCCAACCCACTCACTCCTCCTTGGAGATTTTGCCTTCCACTCTCCCAAGAAACAGTTCTCTTAGACAGGACCTTCCCATTGAGACTAATCACAGCTGGGTGCATGGAGGTGACAACTGACCAGGGTTGAACAGCCAGGTCCCTCTCTGTGGAATGTTGAATTGGAGCATAAGGACAGGAGTCAGTTCCTTGCATGTGGAAATTTGGTTTGAAAGTTCATGTAGAGTCAGAGCCAAATTTAGCACCACTGCCAGCCAGAACTACACCCAAATCCAGAGATCTAGTAGGGCCTGGAGGCAGAGAGAACTGTTTTACAGAGAGTTGAAAAATGGAGTAGACCCAGTGAGAGAAATAGACAAGAAACAGAGATCCTGTTTTGAGTTACTTGAGTTGGTTAAAATGAATTTCTATATTTGACAACTGGAGAAGATCCATATTTGTGGGCCTGAAACACACACCATTTTGGGAATCTTCTTTCGGAAGAGAAATTCAATTTTTCAACGATTATAATAGAAAATATACAGGACCCATGAAGCTTTAGGTGGGGGCCCTGAAGCTTAAGCTCAATTACTTTCCAGTCACTCCTGTACAATCAAGCAATTTTTGATGAAGACATCTAAGACTCCACTCAGAAGGCTGTTTGCACTAGGTCAGGAAGGGTAGGGTTTTGTAAAGAGATATTTTTAGAGACCCTTAATTAGGGACAATTTGGGGAATCCTTCCTTTGGCTCTTCCTTCTTTGGAAGCCTTATGTCCTCATAGGATTCTGAGGGCAACACTCATTAGTCATTCTCTAACTCCCCACATAACTCACTGGCACTCCTATTTCAAATCTTGCTGCTGACTTTCAGGGAACGTGCTTGTGTTTTATTCTTTAAGGGAATCTCTAAGGTTCATTTTCTGTATTTGGAATTTTGGTGATTGATTTAAATAGTTAAAAAAATTTGCTTCCTTTCTGAGTCATTATTAATAATAAAAAAAAATTCATGAGATGCATACCATCCCCTCTCTGGATGGAGCTGTCTACTCTGGTCTGATACTGGACACTCTTAATCTCAGGAGATGCAGGTAACTTTTAGTCTCAGGTAACTTTGTTGTTACCTGAACATGTGAGCTCTCAACCCCAAATACACAGGACACCTTAGATAAAGGTTCTAGTATTATGTATGTCAATACTAATCTCTATGAAATGGGCAAAAATTTCAATTAAAGGGAACACTACTCAGAGTACAGGGTCATTTTTCTTCCCTCCCTCTATTTTCCCAACACACATACATACACACACAGAGGTGAGGTAGAGAGAGATTGATTAGAGGGACATCAAGGGGAGCAGCAAACCAGAAATACATTAACACTAATCCAAAAAAGAAATAAAGATCACAGGAATTAAATTCATACCCCAAGTATATGAAATATAATAAATTTGTTTTGAAGGAGGACTTTTTCTAGAACAAATGGATTTTTACAAGGAAAGTGAATATTGATTGATTAATGTTCTGACAGTAGAAAATGAATAAACTGATTTTCTAAAAGTCACTGACCTTGATAATTAAAAAAGAGATAAAAACCAAATTTACAGTGATATGCTAGCTAATTTTTTGGCATTGTACTAAGTGCTTTCCATGCATTGTCCCACATAATCTTCACAGCTCTGCATTATTATATATTTTATAGATGAGGAAATGAAAGCTTAGTAAAGGTTAAATAAGTAAGACAAACTCATACACTGAGTGAAAGTGAAGGCAGTACTCCAACTGCTATATATTAAGGCTTTAAATAAACTTTCCCCAAGAAAGATCCAAGAAAGACTGAGTTCTTTATTAAAGTCTTGGTGAAGATAAGATTAGACAACTTTAAACAGGACTGGGGTTCAGGTATTTGTTATGTTCTACTAACTTGCAGTGCAGCTTCTGATAAAGACAGAGGGAAAAGGGACAGGTCTCAGGGAGGGTCACTGTATTTGTGAAAATTCATTAATATGAGAATCGTCTGGTATTTGATACTCATCTTGTCTCTTCACTAGGCCTTGACTTCTTGGAAAAGGTATTTTCTTCCCTTTACATATTATACAGTAGCTTACATAGAGAAGAAGGCCAATGATTACTTATTGAGGACAGATACAACAAAAGGGAAAAAATGGTTTTTTGATCAATAAGATTAGAAAGTCATAAGGAAATAACAGGAGGCCAAACAGGTATTTAAAAATCAGGACTCTGAGAAGGTGGAAGTCATAAAGATACCAAAAAACGAGTACAAAGTTTAAATACTTTGAAGCAAACATAAAATCATATTGAAGGAATAATGCACGATACGGTCAAATTGAAAGAAAAATGTAAAGAAAATAATTATAAATTATTTGTCAGCTCTTTGACACATTGGAGTAAAGTTAAATAGCTTTTGCTATCCATGTTTGAAAAAATAGTATTATTTCTACTAGCAGATTTCCTAACGCCATTGATAGGAATTTTTTCTTGTAGCATTATGTAATAGGAGGACATATGTGATTAAAAGGGAAACTTTATTAAAACAGAGCTCTATTATAATAAAATTTTATTACCATAGGAGAGAGAGTTGGGATTTATAAGGTAGCTTACACACTCTTTCAGTAAACAAGACTTTTAAATTGATATAGCATAAACATACCTAATCTGAATTAAGAAGGGAAAGAGAAAACACCTTAAATTTTTTAATATTGAAAATAAATACACAGGTACACAAGCAGCCAAAACAGTGTTGAGAGGTCCTATATGTCTCTTAACAAGTATCTCCCAATAGTAACATTTTAAATAATTGAGAATTTATGAAGAAACTAGCATTGGCACAATGCAATTAATTAAAACTACAGACCTTATTCAGATTTTATCAGTTTTGCCATTCACTTGAATGTGTGTATAAGTTCATGAAACTTTATTACAAGTGTAGCATTGTAAAACTACCACCATAATCAAGATAGGGAACTGGAGAACATCTCTGAAAATGGCAAATTAAGGAGTAAAGAGAAGCCATATACTAGGAAGTTATTCTATAAATGACAAATAAGTGTGAGAAAAGACCAGAATATCTGAATAAAAAAGTCAGAAAATTGAATATAAAGAAAAGAAATATGAACTGAAAATATAAATATAAAAGTTGAGGAGCAACAGTATAAAAATCACATTTTGAAGGTTACTAGTTTCAGAAGACTTGGGAATATAAATGTGACATTGTACACAATAAAGGAATGGTCAAACCAAGTAAAAATTTGCATATGTCAGAAAACAGCCTTTCTTCTTGAAAATAAAAAAGGGATGACAGAAACATAAGAACATCTGATGTCATTGTGAAAATGCAAAAGAATTTTTGAAATTAATTTCTATGGATGTAGAGATATAGATATTAAGAAAAATGTTACAGTCATTAAAATCAAACAAATGGATGATACAGCTATAACAGGGATTTTTAAACCTAATGGAATTGTATATTTTCATAGTTGGTAAAATGTTTATGTTGATGCTGCAAAAAGTTTCCATGTTTCTTTCTTACCAACAGAGACAACCTCCTGTGGCAAACATTGAACACCTTTGTAACTGGTATTTGAACACACTATCTTCTGGATGATGAACTTTGGGGGAAAGCTTGATAGAAAACATTCCAGGGAAGACTTTCTTCATGGATTAATAAAGGAGAGTCAGAAAAAGAAAAAGGGGATATATGAAGAGCCTCTCTCCCTTCCTATTCTTGATATTCTGGTAGGGACAAGATGCTCGACTCTGCCATAGCTCTCTTGCAACCATGAGGTGATAATAAGAGTTACAGAGAAGCTGAAATAAGTTCTCACCTCTGAATTAATTCTGGATATATCATATCTTTGGACTTCTTGTTATTCGATAAAGCAATATCCTCTTGTTTTAGTCAAGTATGTCCAGACTTGTACTTGAGGCCAGAGTACCCGGATTCATTCAGTAGGCTAAGAATCACACAGTAATGCAGCAATCACTTATTAAACACCTACTATGAATGAAGCCCTCTACTAAGCCTTTGACTTCAATATCTCTATGAATACAGGGATTCACAGAGAATTATCTATGAACACATGGAATAGAAACGACCAAAAGCCAAAAGGGGACCAAAGAATGAGTTTAACCTTGGAAGTGGAAAAGACCCAAAATAAAAAGAATTTTTACACCAAGGAATTTATTATTTGGGGGGTTGGTGTTGAAAGTAGGTATGAAAAGGGAACTGGAGTAATAAAAAAGAAAAATATAAATGTGCATTTCAAGACTACTTGTAAATATACATGATGGATAAATATGTTTTGAAATTTCAGAATGTGAAAATCTTAAAGATTATCACTTTCTTGGCAAGAGAGAGGCTGTTTTCTGGCTTTATGATTAGGAATAGGCAGGTCCGCTAAACTAAGGGTCAGATAAAGGCAAGCGTAAAAACTAATCCTTAATAGCAGACTACAGAAATGAAGGGAAAAGGGGTGGGAGATGGGTAAGAACAACGAGGGAACGAAGCACAATGGACTTTGGTGGTGGGCCATGGGTGACATGGTGATGGGTGAACTACGGTGGCAATACCTGATGGGGGTATCCAAATACTATCTCAATTAAAAATTAATTATTTTTTAAAAAATGGGTCAGTCTGTATGCTACAAGTACACATGTATACACATATTCTGTAGGTCTGTAATGTTTTCTCCCTTCTGAAAGGAGAAAAGAAGACAGAAAAACTCTCTAAGTATTGGAAAAGCATTAAGACTCCAAGAATATCGTTTTCTCAATTTTACAAAAAGTTTGCACTTGTCTGAAGAAAGAAGTTGATCATACTGAGAAAGTACTGTTTAAGGTCATTAACTTCTGAAGTAGAAGAGCCAATAGAAATGACTTAGTAACTGACTTGCGTTTAATAAGCAGAGAGAATTTCAGGATGCCTGCCTCTTTCTCAATGTTGTCACATGTATATTTTAGTAGCGATATGGAAACAATTTCAAAGTACAGGTCAGTATCTGAAAACTTTTTATTTATAAATGAATTTTTCAAAGCAAAAGAGTATTTTGCCATGGAATGTTTTTAAATAATTTTATTCTAATGTATACTCCATATACAGTTCTATTAGCTATGATTTAGCTCTGGTTCTACTTTCTTCAATGACTTACCCCAACCTCTCAAGCCCTTGCTATTTGTTCTTTCTGATCCACATCATTTTTCACTTAAATTTATTTTTCTAACTCGCTGCTATGGAATGCAAGTTCTGTGAGCCACAGTTCTTGTTTTGTCCTCTTATGTATCTTAAAAGTTTGCTTTAAGTCTGGCACTTAGTAGGCATTCAAATGTTTATTAAAAACATTAATGATTATTTAAATTCTCAACTTAAACTACAGATTCTTTGAGAGTGGAGTCTATGCCCTGTAATTATGAATCCTCTCCTGAATATATATTGTGCAATTAGTAATTAATTGGAATTTCATGTTAGGTCATATAAAATATACTGAGAGAATTTCCATTATTTTGGGGCACAAGTCTGTTCTAGGTCAATAAAACCATCATTGTTTTCTCTCCCTTGACATGTAAATATGCAATAAACACAAATTATTTCACTGGGAAAAGGCTTATTCATACTCTAAAGAAATTTAATGCTTAATCCAAAGGTAGACTATTAAAGTCTACCTTTGAAAATTGAAATATTGAATAGAATATTGAAAGAATCACAAAGATCTCCTCTTATAAACTTGTTTGGTACTTAAAATTGTTCTTTCTGTAGAGGATACAACATTAGAAGTGCACAGGCAGTCAGTTTTGCACAGAAGTGTGGGGCTGTGGAAATGAGCAAACTTCTTTATGCAAAGTGATCTTAATAATCACTAGGAAAGATTATGAATGACCCATTATCTTTAAAATTGTTAAAACATTAAAAACTTTTCATGTGAGCTCTAAAATTACTGGGAAAATGAAAAAAGGGCAAAACACATTTTTTTAGTATAACATCAAACATTAGAAACATCGATCCTAAGTTTTTTCTCTGTATATGAAACATTACTAGTTTGAATAGGGCTTGTTTCCTTCTTCTTATAATGTAACTTTCTGTTTGGAAAAGCAATCACATGCAGCTTCTCGCCCCATGCATGGACTCCTAAGAGTGTCCTTGGAAAGTAACACATCTGTTACCTGATACAGTCAACATAGGTAATGTGTGTGTGTTTGTGTGTGCATGTGCGTGTGTGTGTGTGTGTGTGTGTGTGTAGAATCCTTAAGATAAACTCAATAAAGTTACAAACAACATAAAAAAAAAAAAGAGTGGTCGTGGGCCCCAAATATTTCCTTACTTGAAGATAAAGAGCCTTCAAACCTGTGATGTCGGAGTGATATTCAACATGGCGGTGAAGGGACGCTAGTATCAACTCTCCCAAAAGACAAGCCGCCTATAAAGAGGCATCAGCCAAACCCAGAGAAGATCCAGAAACGCTACATAAATCTAACACCCTCACGGGTGAGTAGAACTTGGAAAGAAGCTAAAAAGACTGATCAAGGAGAAGAAAGAACCACCAGATCCCCTCTCCCCTCCCCTCAACACAAAACCGGACCAGGAGACCAAGACGAGAGGCACCTGAGGAAACCCGGAAGAAAAAAAA
>PVIJ01014012.1:0-42707 GCA_004024925.1 Scalopus aquaticus | reverse complement strand
CAGGGGTGGAGGTTGTGGGCAGCTGTTGGTGCCCACCTAGGTTCTGGGGGGCCACTGTGCAACCTCCTAGAAGTTGGGTGTGGGGCCCCGGCAGGGGGTGAGGGAGAGCTCTATTTTCCTTTTTGTAGCCCTCCTGTGTGCCAAGATGCAGACACTTTGTGGAGGAGGGTGTGGTTGGAGACAGTTCCAGTAGGAGTCTGTATGCAGGGTCAGGTTACCTCCAGTCAGGTTAGAGAAAAGTAGAGTTCTCTAACATCAGCTCTTGGTGTCAGGTTACAGAGTAGGGAGGAGATTGATTGAGGTGGTCTCTGCAGTTTTTCCTGCTAGACCAGTTTCTCAGGCCAATGTATCACCTAGCAACCAGTGAGGGATTAGGACCCCATGGGGTGCTGGCAGTTTGTCTTGCCTACTAAGATGTTACCTAGCCCCAGGTGGGGGATGGAAAGCAGTGACCCTCGAGCTTTCCTGCACTTCAGAGCTGCCACGCAGGGAAGAGAGGGGGCTCCTGGGGTGGGGGAGTGGGGGTCCCGCTCCCATTAGTTGGCCAGAGCCCTCCGACCCCACGGTGGTTTCTAACGTTGTATTCAGTGGTGCTCTGTAAAGCTGGTTTGTCCTCTTCTCCTTTCTTTTGTTCCTCTGTGTGGAGTTCGGTGTTTTTTCTCTTCTTTTTACTCCAACTTTTTGGTTTATCTTTAAGTCTAAAGCACCCACAGGGATGATTGTATTGTGTAGGGCATTTAGTTATCCTGAGATCGGCTCTCAAAATTAGGGGTTTTTCTGTCCTTAAATCTATATTTTGTGGGAGAGCCTAATCCTAGCGTCTGTTCGCCGCCATGTTTTGGGGGCGTGTGGGGGCCCACAATTTTTATTTAATTTTCTTTTGCGGTTCAGGATCAAATAAGGAACCTTATGGACACCTACCCTAAATCCTCTTTTGTAACACGGTAGGGGATAAAGAAATCTACGAGGAGGTTAAGCCTGTCTTGTGCTCACATGGTCCTTTCTGGTTTGAGGCGTTTGCTTTCCATGCTCCTTTTGACACACCTAACAGGCCTGTGAGGTGGGAAGGACATGCCCCCCGCCCCCGGGAGGACAGGGTGGGCTTCCAGAGGTTGGGTGAGGTCCGAGGCAGGGCTCAGTGCCCTGGCAGGGCCAGAGCGGAACTTGGTGGATCAGAGCTCACGCTTCCTGCGCGGGTTCTGGGGTGTGTGAAGCCCTCTTCAGAGACGCAGCTGTCTCCCAAGCATTCGTCGCACACTTCAGCGGCTCTCAACTGCACGCCTCTGATATAGATGCTGATTTTAGATCTGCCTTACCTCTTCAATTATCCAAGGGCTTGTGTGTGGATGCTCCTTGATTTGAAATCCTTATGTGCTTAGAACTAATAGGGTTGCAGAGCATGCTCAGAATTTACCCTCCCCTCATACAGCCGGATTTTTCCTGGAATTGCACATTAGCAAGATGACTTCACCCTCTGTCAAGAGCAAAAGCTCAGAGTAAACCACTACAGTTTTTCTCGAGAGTCTGGGGTGGGCAGGTGGGAGAGAGTGGGAGGACCTGAGCTGGTGAAGGATGTTTGTAACTCCCTCCGCTTCTCTCTAGCTCAGGAAGTTGTGTGTGACCTGGAAGTGCAGATCATTTCATTTCATTCTTAAATATTTTACAAAAACAAGGGAAAACAATAGAAACCAGGATGAGATGCTATCTTTAATTGGAGTAACTAACCATACTCGAAAGGTGGAAGAGCCAAACAAGAAATTGGTGGCCAATGGTAGGGTTTAGGATGAGCTGGCAGAGGGCTGGTGCCAGCTTTATGTCTGATTGCAATAGTTACACCTACTCATTATAGAGGATTTGGGATCTAGGGAAATGATAAAGAAGAACATTGTAAATCTGTAGCAATCTCTTGTCAGTCACTAGGCTAGAGGGTCAGAAGTCATTACTTTTTTTTTTTAAGATTTATTTATTTACACATGCAAGAGCTGGGGTGTAGGCCAGAGATGTCAGGGGGAGGGGGTGAGAGTCTTCACCAGAGACAGAGCGGGGAGAAGAACAGCCGGATGGACTGAAATACACTGCCGAGGGTTGCAGCGGGCGAGGCAGGAGAGGTCTGCTGCGCCATGTGGGAAGCTCCCTGGCTGAGCATTGAACTTGTGCTGCAGTGGCTGTGGATAGCTTCATAGTGCTGAGACTTAACCCTTTGTGCCATCAGGGAGTCACTACTGTCACAGACACTCCTTGGTTCATGAGGATCGGCTGTTCAAAGCCCTTGCGGTGATGGCGCCAGCATTTGTTGAAAGGCTGCTCTATGCTGAGTCCAGGCTAAGAGCTTTGCAGGTGTGATCTCCTGTAGACTTTTATATTCATTATTTTCCAGGTGGAGAAACAGCTCAGAGAGGTTAAGAACCTGCCCGGGGCTACATAGCAAGCAAGTGGGGAGCTAAAGTTTGGGTTCACAGTGAGGCTCTAGAATCCAGGGTCTTCACCATGTCAGCCTGTGTGCGCTGTTTGTTTTCAAGGGGAGTGCTTGAGAGGGAAGTACCAGACAAGAAACAGACCTAGGAAGCCAAACTCCACTGGCTGGTCAGATTCACAAACTAAGGCAGAGTCACTGTTCTCACTGGGGTGCTGGCCCTTCCAAACAGCCACTGGTGGACTGCGCTCCAAGGCAGGGCACACGGCGACCTCTTCTGCCTGTGTCTTTAGAATTAATAGCATGTTGGAGCTGGAGGGTGGATTGAATTTTTAAAAAACAGTTGGAAGTCATTTGTGGCCAAGTCGGGTGAAAATGGCAGAAGATCAAGCTTGTTTCTATAGTTTTTATAGAAATGAAATTTATCTTTAAGTAATGAGATTGATTTTCTTGTGCTATTATGGAGGACAATTTGTCCTGAGCAGTGGTTTCAAATTTTTAACAAACGACCCCCGAGAGGAAAGGAGGCGGAATCCAAGTTTTGGAGGTTGGCTTCTGGGGAGAGCGCTTCCTGGAAGGCTCCTGTTTTACCTCAGAAGTTTGTGAATTCCGCGTTCACTTCGTGCCGCCTCATGGAGTAATGTCTGTGGATGTGGCAGGAAGATGGTGGTGTTTGTACTGTAGCTTCATTCACCCCAGTGACACAGTGGGGTTCCCCTGGGCTACCTGTGCTTCAGTTTGAGAACCATGGCTCTATTAGAGTCTCAAATGTAATCTTATGATCTGCTGGTTATCCCTGAGGGCTCATTCTCGCGCTTTGTCTTTCCCCATGCCTCTTTTAAATTCCAACATTTTGAATAGGAATTTTTTTTTTAAAGATTTATTTATGCATACAAGCTGGGGTACAGGCCAGAGGTGTGGGGTGGCGAGAGGGTTCACCAGAGACAGAGTGGGGAGCAGAACAGGCAGATCGACTGAAACACTGCTGAGGGGAGCAGCGGGCGAGGCAGGAGAGGTCTGCTGCGCCATGTGGGAAGCTCCCTGGCCAGGTGTCGAACTCACGTCACCACTGCTGATAGCTCCACAGTGCAGCACCTAACCGCTGTGCCACCAGGGGGGCCCTGAATAGGAAATATGTTTAAAATATGTTTAAAAAGAAATAATTTAACAAGTATAGTAAAAATTCTTCTATCCCTGTCCCCTATTTTCTCAGCATTCCCCTGAGGTAGCAGTTGCCAAGATGGCACCTTCCCTACTGGTATTCACACCTGGAGCCATCCTACCCCACTCTGTAGCAGGCTTGGTCTTTGTGACCAGTAGACTATGGCAGAGGTGATGATACAGCCTCTTCGGAGGTACGTACGTCATATTTGTTGTAGAAGTCTGCAGCCTCTATCTGGCTCCTTTTCTTGGATCAGTTGCTGGGGAAGGAGCCACCCGCTATGTTGTGAGAACTCAAGTCTCTGGGGAGAGACCCTGTGCAAGCAGTTGAGGTCTCTGGCTAATAGCCAGTCAGGAGCAGCTTGGAAGCTTATTTTCAGCCCAGACACCCCTCAGTGGACTGCAGTCCTGGCTGATAGCTTACCTGCAGCTGCAGGAGAGACTTGAGTCAGAAACCCCCAGCACCGGCTGTGGATTGCAGACCCCAGATGCTGTGAGATAACAAATGTCTGTTGTTCTAGCAAACATGCTGCAGTGTTTTGGGTAATTTATTATATGGCAATAGATACCTAATACTTCCCACCCTCAAGAGTTTCTTATGTTCTTAAATTTACTTATGTGAATGCAAATAAATATAAATGCAGATTCTTTCCCCTTCTACTAAAAGCATTGCCTGCTACAATACTGTTTTGTATTTTGCTTTCTCAGTATATTTTGGGGAGCTAGTATCTAGCTTCCCAGTACATTTTGTGACATGTGCTTGATAACAGACATGGGCTTGATTTTCTCGTAAATCCTCTCACTCCACAAGAACCATTTAAAATCCACAATATTTTGATACATCGAAATAGTATCTTCCCTGTCTTTTTTCCCCCTTGTAATTGAGCAGTATGCCACCAAATGACTGTACTCTAATTTATTTAGCCAGTCCCATATTGATGGCATTTCCAGTTTGATACAATGGTGTTGTTGTGAATCATCTTATATGCACACACTCAAGTGCATCTGTAGCATCTATTTCTAGAGGAAAAATTACTGGATCAAAAGAGTAGTATGTTTCTCATTTTGATCTTGCTAAATTCCCCTCCATGGGTATTATACCAGGTCACCTACTTTCTGCCCATCATCCCCCAATGATGAATGAGAGAAGAGAGAACTGTTTGGGCTTGAACTGATGCCAAAATGGAATCCTTCAGTTCCGGTGATCAGATGAAGTGCACCCCAAAGACCTTATTTTACTGATGATTCCAGATTGAAGTGTTCTCAAAAGTTGGCATTTATATATGGAACCAGTGTGTTTCCTGAGTTTGCTGAGAATACAAATTCAGCCGTCTTTGAAGACTGGCTGCCACGTACTGGTTATCAACAACTGTACTTGCTCAAAGTGGGCACAAGGAGGGCATGTGGACACCAGGATATTGTGCTCTGCAGAATGAGCTGCCTCAACTCTGGAGAAACGTCACTCTGGAGGATGCCAGAAGCATCTCTAGCAGTGACAGCATCAGCAGAATATATAGGTGCCTTCTCAAGGGGAAAGTGCTTTACCTACATTCCTTCTTGATAAGGTGCCATTGATTGTAAGTTAGATCACTGATTTGATAACAGCTCTTTTGGGGAGAAAGAAACACAACATTAAATGCTCACACTGATTGTAGGGTGAATCTGTTTCAGAAATGATGGAATGTGAAAAACACGTCACTCACTTTCATGGCAACACCGTCACTCTGTTCCGCTGGAGCTTCAGTTCAACCCAGTTGAGTGCAAACCTGCTTTGGTGCATCTCCCTTACCTCGCTGTTAGTATTTTTTTTTTTTTTTTGCTTTTAAATTTCATTTCTCCTGTTTCTCAATTCTTCTCTCCCTTTCTCAATAAGGGTACTAGACCCGGAGTTATTACATCACCTAGAGCCTCACACGCTGCGATGGGGCAGAGTGAGTCTGCAGTGGTGTCACATAATCCTGGGTTTGGATGTGACTTTTCGCACTTACTCCCTGAGAGAACTTGGGAAGATGCCTTACTTAGTTCACTGATTTTGAGCCTGAATGTTCTCATCTCTAAAGCAGGGTATTACTACCTGTCTCAGAAGGTTTGTATCATTGAGAATGCTTGTGGTTGTGCAAGAGGGGGGTCCTCAGGAGTGTCCCAGGAGCCCTCCCCCACCTCAAGCCAGAGAGAGCCAAGACACCTACGCCTACGAATCCCAGAGTGCCGTCATCACCGAAGAAAGGATACTGAGGACTGAGGGAGGAGTTAAGGAGGGGTTTTGGGACTTAAAAACCAGACCTGGGGGTTTGGAGAGCCCCTATTGTCCGTGGTGTGGATTTGCCAGAGTTTCTCCTAAGTAGGCGATAAGATTCTAGCTCAGCAGAACTGGTAGGACACATTCACCAATTTATTCTTTATCTTTTTTCTTTCTCTTTTTGTAAATAAACCCTTTTGTTAATTTTATTGTGTGTGTCTGCAGTTGAGCCTTTTAAGTACCATTGAAGCGCACGGGTGAGAACCCAGACAGGCACCCCCCGGGGTTACCCTGTAACAGTTGTAGGGCCCAAAACCCAACTCCAGGTTCCTTAAGCTCAAAGGAAGAGTTTCCTGGGAGGATACTGAAGTAGTTCAAGAACAGAAGGCCACAGAACGACAGGATGGGCACAAGACCTTGGAAAGCTGGGTCCGGGATTGGTGCAGGCCCACGACTGTTTTGGCTTCTCTTGTGTAGAACAACACTGGCCCTGAGCAAATCTGAGGGTTTCCATCCTATCAGTGCAGTTACAGGAGTGGGGTGGATCCAGTTCTTGTGATCCCAAGGTCCAAGGACCCCAGGACAGTGCCTGCTGTCCCAGCTGGGATGGTGTGTCTGTCCTGGCACGTGTCCCTCGACAGAGGAGGGTGCTGCAGTCCTCAGAAAGGGGGTGATGGGCAGAAACTCTCACAGATCTTCAAACAGAGCTGCTGTGAGGATCAGATGTCCTCAGTACGTCTAGCACATAGTACATGCTCAATAAATGGCCAGGAGGAATGAAAGTGTTGATACTAAATACTGATAGCTGACATCAAGTGAATTTTTTTTTAATGTCTGGCACTGTTATCAAGCACATGTCTCACACACACACACACACACACACATACACACATATATACACACACACTATATATACACTATATATACACTATATACACTATATATACACTATACATATACACTATATATATATAGTTACCAATAAAACTTACGCATCCTTAATTCTCTTTACTTGGAAGTCCTCTCACTCCACAAGAACCATTTAAATTCCACAAGCCGTAACTGACTTCTGGAGGGTAGTGGACACAAAATGAGAAGAAAGGGAGCTCCTGCCCATATTTCTGGCCCAGAGGAGAGTGAGTTTCTGGTTTTTGTGCATGACACAATGACTGTATTTTAGATGACCCTAAACTTTTGAAAGTTACTGCTACCTTCCAGTTGGAAGTGAAAGGTCTGCAGTGAGTAGTAAATGTGTTTGATGCTTTTTGGGTGAAGCAAAGGAGCCCACTCATCTGTGGAGGCAGCTTACCTATGCTGTTGCCTGGAGGCCAGATTTCTAGAATCGATATGACTTCTTGGCCCTCTGGAGCCCTGAATCTGCTTCAAAGACAGAAAACCCCGAGACTTCTGGACTCTGTAACTACTCTGGGCTTTGGAGAATAGTTTTACTATGAGCAAAATAATGGTGAAAAGTCTCACAGATGAAGGTGATGTGCCAGAGTATGGGATGAACCTGCTGCTGGTTGATGATACTGGTGGCAGGGGGTGAGATTAATGCCAAAGAACTTTGGCCTCTCTGGGATAGAGCATTCTAGATGAAGGAGAAGTTCTTAGTCTTTTTATGCTCTGTGTGGTATCTGTGTTGGATATTTTGTATTTGCCCCTTCAGACCCATTCTCCATAGCCCTCTCTCATGCTCTGTGTTCTGCGAGGCTGGCCTTCATGGACTCGTTGGGCATCCTCACCCTCTGTGCTTGGTTGGGTTCAGCCAGTGGGGCGCCGTGACATGGATTGGTGGCATCTCTGTACCGAAGGCCACAGCTCCTGCCAGACCGCTCTCGCCCACAGCTGTGACTGCTCACCTCGAGTTGCCTGTCTGTTTCTTCTCCTTTTTCCTCTAGGTCTGTTGGCAATAAGATTCCCCACTGTTGCTAATTCAGGGGTACTGTGATATTCCGTTTGGGTTTCTCTTAATACCTCTTTATTCAGGTCTTCTCAAATGAGTTGAACAGTCACATCTGAGGATGCCATGTTTTCTGGCATGATCTCGATTGATACGATTCCCCAGAGAGGGGAGTCGCCACTTTTAATTTTCTCACTCTTGCTATTTTTTCACCAAACCTCCCATCCACATTTACTCTTTGCCATGACTTGGCTTTTAAAGGATAAGATGTGATTGGGCCTTCCTGGTGGTGCAGCGGTTAAGCGCTGCGCTGTGGAGCTGTCGGCAGTGGCGATGCGAGTTTGATGCCCGGGGAGATTCCCACAGGGCGCGGCAGACCTCTCCTGCCTCTTCCGCTGCTCCCCTCAGCAGTGTATTTCTGTCAATCTGCCTGTTCTGCTCCCCACTCTGTCTCTGGTGAACCTTCTCGCCGCCCATGCCTCTGGCCTGTACCCCAGCTTGTATGCATAAATAAATAAATCTTTTTTTAAAAAAAGAAGATGTGATTCTAAGTTCTCAATTGCTCACCTCAGAAAACTATAAAGAGAAAATTCTGAGAGGAGTGCTGAAAGACCACCCTTGGAAAAGGACCCCCAAACAAGGTGGCTCCTGGAACCCACCAAGTCAGGCTGGTCTGTGGGCCACAGCTCCATGGAAATCCAGGAGCTTCACATTCTTGCACCTCGACTCAAGTTCCAGGAAGATCATCTCATGGCCTGCCCCTCAGCTTTAGGTAGGGTTACCAATCATCTTGGTTTCCTGGGACTGTCAGAGTTTTAGCACTAAAAATTCTACATCCCATGAGACCTCTCTGGGTATGAGAAAAGGGCGAAGTTGTCCCCTTTGGCTTCTGTTTCCTAAGAACGTACACAATGAGGTGTTGAAATGACATTCCAGGAAGAGAATTTGGATATTTGCAGGCAACTGGCATGTCAGAATGGTGGGGCATTAACTGACCACTTAGCTGATGTGCTCCATAGATACTCTCTGAGGCAACTTCAGCGCAGCAGCTCCATCATAAGGGAAGGGAACAGCGTGATGAACGCAAAATTGTGGTTTTTGCGCTCTCAGAGCTGGCAGTTGGATCTTAAGGACAGCCAAACAAATGTGTAACCACAAATAATGGCAGGTGTTACCAAGAACAAGTGTTGGACCTCTGAGAACATGTAAATCACATAGTACCTTGGCCGTGGGTGGGGGCTGGTCAGGGATGGCCATGCTGAGAAGCGGCTTTAAGTAGGAACCTCAAGTCTGAATGGAATTAGCCAAGTGGAGGGAAGACGGGTGGTTGCAGAAAGCTGCGCTCTAGTAGTAGAGCCAGCTCCTGGTCGCTTTGTTCCTGAATGGTCCTCCAGGACCCTTTCCGGTAGAGCCACTACCTGCCTCTCGGCCGGCAAGGTGAGTTGTGTCAGGAGCAAGCCATGCAAGGAACAGCAACTCAGATGTAATGGTATTTGTTGGTCAGTAACAGAAAGCTTGAGTAAGCCATGTGGGGAATTGTTATCTCGCCTTGAAGGGTGTTTGGAGGGCCGGCAAGTCTAGGCTGGTTTACTCAGTAGTCACATCATCGAAGACCCGGGCTCTCTCCATCTTTCTGCTCTGATTTGAGAGTGTGACCTTCATGCTAATCTTTTCCTCTGATGACCACAAGACAGTCTCCATAGTTCCAGACATCCCATTCCCACATGAAAAGGTCCAACGTCCAGGAGAGAAAAATTTGCCTTTATATTTTTTTGACAGCAAGGAAAAGCTTTCCAACACCTCCGAGCACACTTCCGTCAACTCTCATTGGTCAGAAGTGGTCACTGTTACTGAAGTGGCCACCAGAAAGAGGATCAGTATTACTACAATGGATTTAGATCATTCCGGCCTCAGTCCTTGGTGCTTGAGGGGTCCTACTTCTCGTGAGTCACGTGACTGGTCAATAGCTTAAAAACTTGGGGTTCCCTTGGGAGAATAGAAGGGATCTTTCTTAGATTAGGAACATCTACCAAAATGTAGGAAAAGCTTGTGGAATGTGGTCAATGATGAGACTGGAGACTGGGCGGGGGTCCGGAATATGGTGTTCTGATGAGGTGGCAAGATCAGGAATCTCAGAAGTGGCTGTGAGACCATCACAGTGTTCATTGGTTGGCAAAGGATTTGAAGCATCTCCAGGGAGTCGTTTTCTCTACAAGACCTTTCTGCAGAGACCAGCTGTAGAGACACCTTTGTAGAAGCAGTGACTGTGTCACTTCCTGAAGCAGCAACAAGGCCGGAGTGGGGCTGTCTTTGGACTTTCCCTCTGTGAAGCCCTCAGATGTGTACAAAGCATTTCCAAGCCCACATTCTCATTTGCCCTCCACCTTGTAATGGGGAAACTGGGGTTCAGACAGGGATATGCTCAAGGTCACATAGCTGGGAAGTGGGAGCTCTTGGATTGCAGCCCAGATTTTTTTAACCCAACATCCTATGATTCTGCCTACCTGCCTTCTACGTGGTTCCATGTGGTTATATTGCTAAGCATCTGCAGGGTAGATCTTCCATTCAGGAGGTATTGAAGGTATGAATGAATGCAAAACAACAAACAAACAAAAACCCTAAAAATAGCCATGCAAAGATAAAAACCCAGTTGTGACTCTCCTTGTGGGCCCTGAATTAACAAAGTTATCAAATAGAGATGTATGAGCTGCCGAGCAGAACTGCCCGGGTTTATGGGGCTGTGTCAGGCATCTCTGACAACACCATGTATTTACCTTGCAGATGAACAACTTCATTTCTTGTTCCGAATGCATCGCTAGGGGATAATATTTATGCAGATTGGGAGCCATTCCCCTTGCTTTATTTTGTCCTGGGATGTTTGTACCTCTTTGATTTTCTACCTTTTGGCTTGACACTGTTCTTCAGGGGCCCATGGTATGGAATGCATTTCGATAAACAATGCTGAAGTGACAGATTTGGGCTTTAAATGAAATTGTGTTCCATAAAGTGGGAGACAAAGGCTTATAACTCACCGTCGGCTACAGACATTTTGGCAAAAATTATCTTTCATGCTTTGATCTCCACTGTATCATTTTACTGAGTGGCCTCGTGTGCTCTATCAATCAAACCCACTGAAGATGCAGGAGAATCACATTTAAAATCAAATGCAAGTCATAGATTCATCTGCCCAGGAGGGAGAGAAATATGTCAAGAATCCTCGTTTCAATCTTCTGTGATTACAACTGAATTAGTTTTTGAAAACTCTGGAGGATGAAGTTTTCCACTTTCCAACTTTCATATTATTATTTTTTTTGGGGGGGGGCAATATTAGATCAGTCTAGAGGCAGACAGAATGATTTAGCTGTGAGATCTCAGTCTTGCTTTCCATCTAACTGGAGGTTAGGGCCTTTTAATATTCCTCTGACGGGGATTTTTCATGCAGGCAGGGATGTTAAGAAGAAAGATGTTTTCTAACAAGAAAACATTTAGACAAGGAGGATATGACCTCACTCACTCTCGCTGGCTTTTTCGCCAGGAAGGAGATGTGATTTGCGGGTCTCCTTTCTCTGTTCAGGGTGCATTGCACAGACTTTCTCACTTGACGTCCTCATATCCGTGGGTGGTGGGTCACCCGTAATGAGGAGATTGAGGTCGAGAGTTGAGATCTGAGCCCAAGTCTACATGGTTCGAAATAACATACTTTTAACATTTTTGAGAAGCAGTATTTTTTGTTGATTGCCTTCCTTCCTTGGCTGGCGGTAGATTCTTGTTCAGCGTCTTAGCAAGGAGTCAGCAAACTTTTACTATAAAGCCCCAGACAGAAGATGTTCTTGTCATTTTCGGCACAGGTCTCTGTGACAATAACAGTGGTCGGGGCTGAGAGCCAGCACTGATGGCACAACACAAATGAGCATGGCTGGATTTAGTAAAAGCTCAGCAATCAACTTGAAACTTGAATTTCATATAATTCTGCATTGCAAAATATTATTCTTCTTTTGATTAAACCCCTACCTTAATCAAAGGCAGGGTTGGTTTTTGCCCGACCATTTCAGATGTAAAAAACATTTACAGTTTTCAGGCCATAGGAAAATGATTGGCGTGGATCTCATCTGCAGATTGTAGGTGGAGACCCCTGGTAATAATTATCTTAATTGTCACATTATAGGTGCCCAGAAACTGTGTCTCCAAGGTCTGACTCCGTGCCTGACATAAATGTTCTTTTGCCATGGTGGGGGACTTTATTTTGAGAGCATTCATAGCCTTTTCAGCCTTTTTAGGAGAACCCAGCCTTTGACCTGGATGGTTCTTGGAGACCAGGAGTAGAGACATCTAAAAAGCAGACAGCAGGGTTAAGTTAGTCTGCTTGGCAGGGGTTGAGAGACAGGATGCTCGGGGAGGGACGAGGAAATGTCAGCTGCCTGGAGGTCACAGAGATATTTGGAGGTTGGCTCTAGGGACTGAGAGATACGGGAGAACTAGGGAGGCAGGACAGGGGACTATAGGAGTAACCCCAGGACTATCCTGGGGTTAGGAATTGGTTCTCTGTTACAGAAGTTCTCACTGGGGTTGATTTGCCCTCTTGGCTTTTTGTATTCCATCTGTGGTTTCGGTTGTCCTAAAGATGAGAGGTGGGGAGTTCATCAAGGTGGGAGACAGTTTTGTTAGGTGTCCTGCAAAAAAAAATTACATCAAATCCTGCTTGATACTTGAATGGTCAAGCAGGCATTCCTGTAAGTTAGAAACGTATTTATGATGATCTGAATCTAGAGCCTTTTGTTTACTTTAAACAATGAATGAACACTGATGATCCAGGAACATAGCTACGACGTAAGCCAGAGCAGACTGCGCTGTGTTTTGTAGGGAGCATTATAGAGGACTGTTTGGAAGGAAGGCCGGGCCTGTGGTTACCCCTGTTCATTCCGTATTTGTGACCATCGCAATTCAGCTATCCTAATGTAGGTGTGAGCAGCCAACTAGCTCACTCTGTCTTTCCTGATAGAAACCCGTATTATTTCATTATAAATTTACTTTCTGTCATCATCTTATTACAATCAGGACATGATGACAATTGGTTGTTAAAAAAAGGACATGTAGGTTATATCATCAACGAATTTCCTTTTAGGATGATAAAGAGGGCTTTTCAAAATATTAGCTATATGTATTAGCTATATGTATTATATACAATATAATATATTAGCTATATATATACATATATATTAGCTATATAATATATGAGGACATTGACTCTGCTGGAGCTAAGAACCCTGTTTTGTGGTTTTCTTTGGTTTGATATATGGGGAACTGCTTCTAAATTGCTTTGGGTTGCTGGAATATTTTTTCTGAGCGCAGAGACTGGCTCCCAGGTCATATTTGGGACACAAAAGCATCAGCTGTCGGCACCTGGCAGAAACAGAGCAATGCTTCCTTTGGAGCAGCTGCGTCCTCGCCTTCTGTTTTCCTTCTGTTTGCAGGGTAACCAGACTCCTTGACCTGCCATTGTGGGGCTGGCTCCGGGCAGAGTGGTTCAGAATTCTCCTTTAGCTCAGTCTGAAGAGAGCCTTTGCTGCTTAGTCTAATTACAGTTGGAGCTGTTCACTCAGCCCATCCTGTCTGAGGGCCTGAGAGCCTTTCCCCCTCCCTGGAAAGTGAATGTTGTCAGTTCTAAAGGGGAACCTTTAGACCATCAGAACCTCCTTGCCTTGGCACTTGGACCCTGATAAGACCGGCACCTCCAGCCCTTCCTTTTTTAGGTGGGTTTTTCTTCTCCAAGAGTTCCAAAGGGGTTATAAATGGAAAGGCTAACTAGGGCTTGATATGAATTTTATTCTGATGGAAAATTCCACCAAAGACTATCTGTTACTACAGTAGATTACGTGGGATCAGACCCTGCCTCTTCCACTTCCTAGCAGCCGTTTGACTCTGAGCATGTGACTTAAAGTTTTGAGAGTAACTTCCCTGTTTGTTAAAAGGTAGTGTAATATGAGGATTAAATGATACAATGATTGTCGGAGACCTAAGGGGAGCAGAGAGTCAGGAGAGTTCTGGGCTTTGGGGACCTTTCTGTCTACTGTCTCAGCAGTGGGTAAACCGGGGGATTCCACAAGAGCCCCTGAGTTCTTAAATGATTATTTGCTCCTAGACCCTTGTTTTACATTAAAAACACTGGATGAGCATAGAATGTGCTTAGCATACAAAACTTAGTAAACATCAGCTTTATAATGGCAGTTATTATTAATATATAAAATTAAACTTTAAGATTCCAAACTCATGTTCTCTAAATTTTTCAGAAGAACAAAAAATTCTCTCATTTTTTTTGTTGTTTAAACCTGAGACAGGTAACTTTTTCCAAGTTATTGTATGTTTCCAGGGATATTACTCATTTCTATGTCTCCATCTTTCCGATACCATGAGTGATGCAGTTAGTACAGGAATGCATGCGCATGAACTGTGCTTTCTTTCACCATCCTGCTTGCTATTCTCAAGATGGGCATGGAGAAGGAGACACATTGGAGGAAGGACTAACCATCTATTACTGTTAGCTGGTGACTGAGGGACACCCAGGGGCCCCAAACTGTTAAGGGGTGTATGCTCTGGAAGGGATCTGCCATCTATGTGCACAAAGGCAAAAGAAGCTGACTCTCAGTGTAAAATATTTTTTAATAAAATTAGTGTGCATAGAGAGAGAAGATAGGCTCTTCCTAATAAAGCTCTGAAGATTATCCATCACCCCAGGGGCATATATCCAGCCAAAGAGAATGGCCTAAGGCAGGATGACTGAGCCCTGAAATCTTGCCACAAGTCTAAGGTGCCTTTTTGACGGGGAAACACAAGAAAGGGGTGAGGCAAGTCCCAGAGAGCTGGGACAGAGGAGAGACCCATTAAGATGAGGGCTGACATTGTCTCTTCCCAGAACAGCCTCCCCACGTGTCTCTTTCAAGTGTCTCTTCTCTACATATCTCCTCCAAGCGTCCTTTCCAGAAGCCCCGGGGTGCAAGTTAGGATGCAGAAAAGAACGGAGGCCTACCTGTCTTCTCTAAGCTCCACCCTAGTACCTAGTAGCTCCCCCACTCAGAGGTCTGGTTCATGGCATTCTGAGACCTGTAATCCAGGGTGGCTGCATGTAAGTGGGGGTGGGGACAATGGCATTTCCCCTTCATGGAGATGTACTGGTGATGTTATCATCTTAGTCACTCTGGGCTATTGTATCATATGCTGGTGAATTAGACAATAGATGTGTATTTCTCACAGTTTTAAAGTCTGGGAAGTCTAACGCTGAGGGGCAAACAGATTCAGCATGTGGTGAGGGCTTTTTCTGATGTGAAGAGGACTGTCTTCTCATTATGTCCTTGCGTGGTGAACGGGAGGGCTCTGGCTTTTCCTCTTTTTATAAGGGCACTAATCCCTTCTAAGGGCTCCACTCTCCTGACCTCATATAAACTTAATTACTTTCCAAGACACCACCTCCAAATACCATCGCACTGGGGATTAGGGCTTCAGCATATGAATTTGGGAGGAGGTACACCAGTCCAGAGCATTTCTGTTCCTCTAAGACCCTCCTAAACTAGCTGTCATCCTTGCTGTCCTCATCTGATAGATGAGGAAATGATTCTGAGACCTCCTTGACTTTCCCCTTTTCTGCATAACTCCTTCTAATGCCAGCTCCCTGAATAATTGCACCCAGCCAGGGGAGCAAGATTGATCACCACATCATATCCATCCAGGGAGCATAATGCCTTGTTAAGAGTAAATGGGGAGACTCAGCTGGACCCTAAGATGTGGCAGTGGTTGGGATTCAGGTTCTTTTGAGTCCCAGATCTACCACTCAGATGTAACATGGCAATAATAGTGTTATTGCCCAGAAGTTTGTTTGACATAATGCGGGTGAAATGCTTATTAAGAGCCTGAGAGGAGGCATATGCTTGATGCGTGTTGGGCATTATTATCTAGCAGCATGGTCAGCAGAAGCTTGGCTTTTATTAGTGGATAACTTTCCTGTCTGTTGTCATTTAGGAAAGGTAGAGTTGTGTAGGGGAGAGACAGTCAGGAGAGTTCTGAGGGCTGGGAACATTTCTAATTTCTCAGCAACTGGTGAACTTTGGCATGGTAGGAGAGTCCCTGATGTCTGAAAGCAAAAAGTGGGCATGAGGAAGGAGGAAAAGTTGCTGGGGAAAGGGAGCGTGGTTGTGGAGGAGGGAAGGGCAACCGTTTACAGGGTGCTCAGCAGGGCCCAATTTCCACTTGTATCACTTAACTGCAAAACCATGCTGCAGGGTAGGTAATGTCATCCCCATTTGACAGAGGTGAAAAAGGAGCCAGGCTAAATGACTAGTTTAAATATTGTATCTGGATCTGGGGCCAACATGGACCCCCTGGCTGGTCTAATTTCAAAGCCCATGTTGGTGTTTTGACAGACTCCCCTCCAGCTAGCCCAGCTAAGTAAACTGAGTCAACAGTGACAAGGAGGCTTACAGAAGAGGTTGCGGTTCCTCCCTAACTATCTCTCCCTTCCCACTGCCAGTTGCCACCTATAAACTCTTTCAAAATGTGATAATGGTTTTGAAATTTCCTGTCATCTCTATTTGATATGAGAAATTTGGGATTTCCGAATTGACAGAGAAACCCAATTTTAAAGATGCTGGAAGGCAAACATCTGTGAAAAATCACAGGAACAATGTCAACATCTGTCCCTGTGAAAGGAAATCGCTGAGGTTCTCAATTTACAGCCAATCAATCTTGGAGGCCAGGATGCTTGCACATTTAAATGCATGTTGAAACTATAGGAAAGGCTAATTAATTTAGTTTGTATGCTTGTAAGATTTTTCATTGTTTCCAGTAAAAATAAAAAAAAAGAACGGGGAATGTGTGCATATGGCAAAACAAAATTTAAGCAGATCAAAAAGTGTACAATGAAAATTAAGTCCCTTCCCATCCTGTCCACTAGGGCTCCTCCCTCATGTAACAAATATTGCCTATGCTTCAAAACCTCCCAGAGATACCCTCTTCATATAGAAGAACCTATGTATAGTCTCCTGGCAGTGTGAAAAATCGATAAATGTTAGCACACTGTACACTTGATTTGTTCACTTACTGTATCTTTGTTGTGTTTTTTGCTACTTATCAGAACATACAGGTGCCTGCACTTTTTAATTGACTGTGTAGTGGACTGTGGTATGCCACCACATGGGTTTGTGTAAATTAATTAATTAATTTCAAGGATGTATTTTTAAAGGTTTATTTATTTATGCATATAAGAGCTGGGGTGTAGGCCAGAGGTTTGTGTGCGTGTGGCAGGGGGGCTGGTGGTGAGAAGAGTCACCAGACACAGG
Organism: Scalopus aquaticus; assembly: GCA_004024925.1. Classification (NCBI taxonomy): domain Eukaryota; kingdom Metazoa; phylum Chordata; class Mammalia; order Eulipotyphla; family Talpidae; genus Scalopus; species Scalopus aquaticus. Next base: position 25,665 of record PVIJ01014012.1, on the reverse strand, counting down.
GTGGGGAGCAGAACAGCAGATCTGCTGAAATACACTGCTGAGGGGAGCAGCGGGGAGACAGGAGAGGTCTGCTGTGCCATGTGGGTCAATTCCCTGGCCGGGGATCGAACTCGTGCTGCAGTGGCTGTAGCTTCATAGTGCTGAGACTTAACCCCTTGTGCCACCAGGGAGACCCTGTACAAATTTATAAACAAGTTTCTTCACGGGGAATATTCAGGACATCCCTGTTCTGTTTCACAGCAGCTTCTGCTTGCAGGGACATCTTCATGCACCTGTATGTGCTCACCTGGAGCATGAATGTCTAGAACTGGAATTGCTGAGCAAAGAGGTCGTGCTGTTGAAATATTCGGTCTTCTAGTCACAAGGGAAGTTTTCTTCTTTATCTTGGAGGGAGCATCACCTTCTTCGAGGTGAGTGGATTGGTGGAGCTGGTGAGTCACAGGCGCTGTTGCCGCTTTGCTCTGCTCCAGTCCTTCTCCAGCCCAGAGACATGGAACGATGGCTGCATCTTTGGGTCATTTGTGCCATTGAGACCCTTCTCTCTTTGCAGCTTTTAAGTATACAATATAGTGTTGTTACTGTCTCACCAGGCTGTGCATTAGTTTCCCAGGACTTACTCATCTTACCGCTGGAAATTTGAACCGTTGGACCAACATCCCCCCACTTCTTCCTCAACCTCTTCCTCCTGTCCTCTGACAACCACCAGTCTACTCTCTGTTCCTATAATTCCAGCTTTTTCCAGCCTCATATAAGGAGCTCCTAGAGTAATGATCTTTCTTTGACTGACATTTCACTTAGCATAATGCCCTCCAGGTCCATTGGCTTGGCAAACGGCAGAATTTCCTTTTTTTTTTTTCAGCTAACCAAAAATATCCCATTATATCTATGCCTATGTTACATATATATATATATATGCACACATGTCATATAGTATGTATATATTCACAATATATGTACACAAACATATTTAAGAAAAATATATTTATATATTCTCAGTTTCCTTATCCAATTATTTTTCAGCATTACTTAGGTTATTTAGGACATTTGGTTGTTTCTACATGTGGATGTTGCTGCCACAAGCACAGGAGTGCATTTATCACCTTGAGATCCTGATTTCATTTCCTTCAGCTAAATACAGAGAAGTGAGATTGCTGGATTACACGGTAGTTCATTTTTAATTTTTTGAGTAACTGCCATACTGTTTTCCATAGTGACTGCACTAATTTATATTCCCGCTGACAGTGGTCCCCTTTTTTCACATCCTCACTGGTGCTTATTTTTTTTTTTTTGTCTTTTTGATGATAGCAGTTCTGACAGGTGTGAGGTGATACCTCATTGTAGTTTTAATTTGCATTTCTCTGATCATTAGTGATGTTGAGGCTCTTTTCATGTACCTGATGTCCATTTGTATGTCTTCTTTGGAGAAATGTCTATTTGTGTTCTCTGTACATTAAAAAAATTGTTTTTCTTTGACTGTTGGGTTGTGTGAGTTCCTGATATACAGTGTCAACCCCTTATCAGATATGTTGTTGGCAGATACCCCTCCATTCTGTAGGCCACCTTTTCATCTGGTTGATTTTTTTTTTCCTGTGCAGAAGTTTTTTGGTTGGATATAGTCCCACTTGTTGATTTGTTGCTTTTGATGTCAAAGCCAAGCATCTGTAAAGGCTCGCTCTTGCCGTCTTTGGGAGTACATACAGGGAGCTGGCCATGGGGTGGGGGGAGTGGATGAGGCACTTGGGGCACTGGGGGTTCCTGTGTCTAGTTGAGGGGATCTGCAGGTGAGACAGCAGCAGCAGCTCACAAACAGACTTCCTAGAGGAGTCCACGACACAGTTAATAGATCTGTGCCCCTTTGTTGCCCTCCAAGAGCCTGTCTGCTAAACTTCCAGCCCTGAGTTGCACAGTTTACTCAGTTTCCTGGAAGGAGCACAAAAGAAGTGAAGTTCTTTGGCATGGCTGGGGAAGCTGGGCACTCACTCACTTGCTGTCCCTTCCCGTGGGGGAGAAATCCCCGGTCCAGGAGTTCTCTCTGGGCACCAGGCTGAGCCCCTTTGGGAGAGGAGTGACATGGATAAAGTGAAGTTGTTCCTTTGACCTTCTTCATTGCATCCAGTCGCAGACTTTCCCCCTCTAACATTGTTCTGGAACTTCTTTCCTGGATACATGGACTGCCACAAAGGTTATCTTGTTTGTAGGTGATTGTCTAAATGAGTATTCTTTGAGGAGAAGAGGGTAGAAAGCTTCTAATTCACGGTGTTGATCTGTCCTATGCACTTTTTGCCTTTGTCAATTTAACTCATAGCCCTTCACATGTAATAAACCATAACCATGAGTATAGTGGCTTTTTTGCTTTCTGTCAGTCCTTCTAGCAAGTCACTGAGCCTGAAGGTGGTTTGGGGACCCTTGATAATAGTCACCATGGTTAGGGGCCAGCTTTGTTTAGCTTCCCAATGAGAGGGAGGTCATGGGTCATAGATGTGGGTGTTAGTAGGAGAACATCCATAGTTCTAGGTATTGTTCTTAGTGCTGGTGATGGAGCTATGAACCAAAGATCTTTGCCTTCCTAGAACTTACATTCTAATGGGGAAGAAAACACCAAATACAATAAAAAACTGACAAGTAAATATTAGTATCTTTGAAGTGTTGACTCTTTGTGACCATTTAAAAAACTGTTTGCCCAGTCCTGTCTGAGCTAACCCCTGCTTTCTTCCTCAGTTCATCTCTCTCACCACATTCTCCCCTTCACTCTGAACATCCTATTTAACATATGGTACCTCTTTTCACCCAAGGGCTGGGGACACAGTTCTCTGTCTCCCTCACTTTATACTTGGGTATCTTCTTCTTCTTTTTTTTTTAAAGATTTATTTTTTATTTATACATACAAGTTGGGGTATATACTTGGGTATCTTCTTGTCGTACTTTTAATCTTAGCTTAAATGTCATGATCTCAGGGAAGTGCACGGGATACTTCCTTTCCCCTCAAACAGCTGGATCTGTCATTATACATACTTTTTACACCACCCACTGTTCTTTCTTCATAGCTAGCCACTCCTCCAACCCCAGACTATTATCTTTAATTTTGATTTCAGTCAATATTCCGAATGGTAAGAATTTGGATGTGTTGAATATCAAAATGAATCATTAAGGCAAAGTGTCATGGGCTCATAAAAATCCAGTCTGGCACTACATCTTGTCACACTCTTCTCTGTGGGTGTCTGAGGCCTGCACTCTAATTCCTACTAGCAGGAAGCCTACCAGTGACCAGCCGGCGGCTCCACTGTCTCCAGGGTCATTCCTTGGCCTCTCTTCTCATCATCTGTTAGCTTGTCCCTGTTGCTTCCTGTTGCTTTCCTCCAGGCCAGACGACAGGAGAGCTGGCGAGAACTCAAAATGTGCCCGCAGAAGGTAAATGAGAAGGGGATCTCAGCAGGCAGTGAGCTCTGTACTACAGCTGGCAGTCAGAGCTTCTAATTTTATGCCCAGGGAGGAAGTTGACTTCTGTGACGAGGGTGTCACATGCTTTATCAAGGGCCAATTTGGCAAATGTCAAAAATGTGTATGAAGCTGTGATGAGTCTGGGTTTTCTTGGCTTTTATGCTGGGGAGTTACTTGTGAGCTCTTGCTGTGTGGCCACATGGCAGTGTTAGTCAAGGGTGGTATAATAGTTCTCCAAACCAAGAGTCACAAGGGCTCATGCTACTTGAGGCTTCTATTCAGGGACTGGTCCTTTTGTTCTCACTGATACTAGGCAATGTGAGATTGGTGCCCTGAGGTGCCCTGAGATGTGAGTTTGTACTGGGAATTCCTGGGCTCTCCAAGCTCAGCGCCCCAAGAGTTTTCTTGTTTTTTTTTTTTTTTTAACTGATGTGGACTCTCTGCTTCCTGTTGGGGTGACAGGAACATATTGGGGAATTCCTGATGGATATCGCAATCACCCTTCCTGAATTCTCCTGCTTGTTTCCAGGGGCAGCTCCTGCCTCATCCCTTGAAGAGGAATGTTTTGTTATTATCCTGATATTTTCACAGAAATCCCTTTCTTCCTTCTACTATGTGGTATTTGGGAAAAGTCAACTCCATCATTTACTGTGTTTGCAAAGTTGGGAAAAACCTCTCATCTTTTTAACTGTAATTTTGTATTTGTATGATGCTGCTTTTGATTTGTCTGACTTGCTCTACCTTTTCCTAGGAAAACTAGGAAAACTTTCTCCTTCCTGTAATTCTCCTCTCTTTACTTTTACCCAGTGGTTTCATGAGAGAACTTAATGTTTACTCACTTACTCCCCCATCACATATTTATTGAACTTTTTTCCATGTGAAAGGCCCAGTGATGATGGAGGCACAGTGATGAACAAGATAAGCCCAGCCCTGGAAACTCACAAACCAAAACTTTGGTAAGACTATATAAGGTGGCATCATAGAGGCAGCAATAAAGCCCAGAAGTCAGCCCAGTGAGGGAACAAACCATTTTGAGGAGGGTGAGATGGAAAGTAAGAGCTTACAGAGGAGGACATTCTGTAGTGGGTCTTGAAGGGTGAGTAGGAAGTTGCCATATGAACAGGGGTCGGGGAGGGCACACCAGGCAGCCGTGTAGAGGGAATCTGTACTTTCTGCTTGCTCAGCATTCATCTGATGCTCTTCTAATAAGACCCAAATTTAGTTTGGGCAATAAGTGCCCTGGGGTTGATCCTTGGAGAGTCCATGGTTCTGGTCATGATGGATTTTGGGGTCAGCATCCATTCTGAGTAGTAGTGGGTTCCTGCGCCATGCTAGTTGTTCAGGATTTTGAATATCATCACTTTGTCTTCTGTATTTCTAGGCTATGTGGTTCATTAAGGACTGTTTCTCATGTACATTTTTAGGGGAGGGTCTGAGATATAGCTCTGGACCATCACCATACCCAGCACCCGCACCACAGGGCTGGATTCAGGGATGGACCAATGGTATGACCCAAGCTGGGCCAAGCATCAGCAGTGGGACTTTTGTTGGGACTCTCTGTCCATTGGGGTATCTAAACTGGTAGAATGTAAGCTGCAAGTTGTTGGGAAGAACTAGAGTTTGGGAAGAGCTGTCTGAGAATTGTGCCAGCACAAAGGGAAAAAAGAGCTTAGAGATAAAGTACAGTTCCTATCTAGAACTCCAAGATCTAGCTATGCCAAAATCTCCCTCTTGGTATAAGTTAATAAAGCTTTTCTTTTTTTGCTTAGGCAAGTCTAATTTGGTTTCATTTGCATTAGAAACAATCTTGACTGTCACAAATCATTATACAGCCAACTGCATTTATTCTTACGTCTGAGATGTTCACAGTGTAAATTACAACAAACTACTTCTGAGACATCTGCTGGAAGCATCTGCTATTTCCTCATTGCTCTTCTCCAACCAGTGCTGTCCGAGAGACAGCTTGGCTCCATGCAAGAACACAAGGGCTTCAAAGTCAGATAGATACAGCCTTGCCAATTGAATGATCTTGGACTTAAACTTTGTGTGCCTCTGTTTTCTCATCCTTAGAATGGGGGTAACAGAATATTATCCACCAACCACTTTCTCAGCCAGTCTTTTTTTTCCCACCCCCATCCCTTGTTCTTTGTTAACTGGTCCCTCTGTGAGCCCTGGAAGATTCAGAACTCCCTGTATGATTCTTTAGACTCTGAGCACAGCTGATTGTAGTGAGGGACAAATACAGGGTCAAAGCCAGCTCAAGTGAACTCTCTTCCAGGAGCTCTGGGTTAGTATGGTATCCCAAATGGGATCCTAGAGCAGGAAAACAAATAATAATAATAAAAAAAAAAACCTGGTCAAGTCCAAAATATTAATTAAAAAAAATCCACCCTATTCACTAAAAAAGGTTAAGCAAATGGTAGTGCTGGTTTTGATAATGCAAGATGATGACATCAAGGGTATGGAATCTAGGTGAGGGGTAAACGGGAGTTTTACAGGTAGTCTGTAAAACTGAAATTATTCCAAAGTAAAGTTTACTGGAAAAGAGACAGATCAAGTGAAATGACTGGGCCAGATTAAACTGCGGCGTGTAAGGAGGCACACGAGTATCATGAAACTGCTATCTGCACAAGTTGGAACAGCGTTTGAGGGGAGGGCTGTCGTGGGGAGCAGCCCAGGGTGCGACTGCGAACTTCGAATTCTTGACTGCATTGCCCTGTTCTCCTGGTTAGAAGCAGGTCACAGATTCTACCTGCACTCACTGGGAATGGACGGTACAGGAAGGTCACCTTAGCAGTGTCTACTCCAGTGGGTGATACAGTCAGAGAATGCGACCTGGCACCAGTGCCTGATACATACTGGGACTCGTGATTATTAATGAGGGGGGTGGGCGGATGCCAGCCCTAATTCCGTTCAGGTGCTTGTCAGAGACCAGCCCTCTCCAGCACATCCCTTAGGGTGAGGTCATTGCCTTGGGGCTCCCCTTCCCTCTGAGAGCTGTTTGTGGAACTTGCCAGCAAAAATTACAGTCCAGAGAATTGCAAGGCAGCTCTTTCTCAGGCTTCAGGCAAACGGTGGGGGCCCAGTCCTGAAACTAGAATCATTCCAAGGGGATGGTTTCCTCGCTCTGGATGTACCAACAGCTGATGCTTCAGTGGAAGATGTGTGTCCACTCTGAGCAAGGCTGAGAGAATCAAATTAATTTCTTTTATGACCCGAGGCAAGTTTGAAATTGGCTCTTGGAGATGAGAAGGGAAAGGCAGGAGCAGCTTGCAAGGCTCCTGACCCCCTTCCCTGCATCCCTCCCACTAGGGCTCCTGCAGTTTAATTGGGGTGGGGCTCCCCCACCAAGCGCAGCGGCCTGCCTCTCCCTGCCACCTGGGCCCCGCCCGAGCCGACTCCTCAGAGGACCATCTGTGGGCAGACCTCCAGGCAGCCCCACCAGGCTGGTGCCTGTGTCCTGGTAGATTTCAGTGATCTTGCAGAAGCGGATGTCAGGGGCTGTGAGGGGTGCCAGGAGTGGGAGGGAGCAAAAGGGGTGAAGAGCAGACCTCGCATGCGGGGTGCAGCTTTGTGGTGCCAGAATTGCCAGGAGTGAGGATGAAACGCAGACCTGAGCTCAGCCCCCAGATGGGATCGTCTCCCCTCGTATGGGAACAGTGTGTTGGGGCTGGGGCGAGCCTGTATTTTGGTTCGCTTTTGGCTTGCTGGAACAGCCCTGTCCTACCTGCATGATAACTAGAGGCTTCCCCTGCTTCAGGTTTCTCCGTCTCAGCACAATGGGCATTTCGGGCCAGGCGATCCGCTACTCCCAGGGCTGTCCTGGGCACAGCTGGGTGTTCCTGGCCTCGCTCTAGCCGGCTCCAGTATCGCCTCCCATGCTGGGTCCTTTGCCAGGTGTCCCTTGGGGGGTGGAGAGCCTAGGGCTGCTCCACCTTCGATCTGCTTGCCCTGGGGGTTGTGTTGAGGTGCGGTTTCCGGTGCAGCAGGTGCGGTGGTTCTGAGTCTGCTTTTCTCACAAGTGGCCTGGCGGGCGTGGCACCATGCCGATGGTTCGTGAGCGCTCTGGGGGTGGCATCTGCAATGGCAGGTCTCGTTTTTAGCCTCACATTGGAAGTCCTGGGGAATCTTTGAAGTGACTAATTAAATTCTAATTTGTGTATGAGCTCCTGCAGCAGAGGTTTTAAAGGCTCTCCTTTTGATTCTTACCTGCGCCGGGGACTGAGAACCACTGCCGTAGCGAGGGTCCAGGAGTTTCTGGCAGGGAGATCTGTGCACCCTCCTTAGGTCTGGGTACTCTATCCTCTCTTTGATGCTGTGAGTTTCCCTTTCAAATTTTTGTTTTAAGATTTTACTTCTGTTGCTCACAATCAAAGGCTCATTACTGATAGAGCCTCAGAAAGAAGCAGAATTGAGGTGAGTGTTCAGTTCCTCTAGCCTCTCAGTTTACAGATCTCGGTGCTGCACAACAGGCTTCTCTGCGAGGGGCTTTGATTTGGTGGGGATAGCGCCACAAGAACCCGGAGGGCCCTCTTCTCCTGTGCCCTTCGAGGCCCCCCTGAGAACACTGTTTTGCTTTGTTCTTGGTCCCTGTTCTGTGGGTGCCAGTTTGACAAGCCATGCCCATTGGCAGCAGTGTGAACCAGCCTGCTCACCTGCCAGGTGGCCATCAGGAAGCCAAAGGTCTGTGCCAGGCAGGGCTGCCCACAGCCAGTATAGGGCCTTCTTCTGCTATAGGCCAGGGCACGGGCACCTCTGCTGTGGGACTTCGGCAGGAGGTGACAGTTGCCTGAAGCCAGTTACATCTTCCTTGTGGAACTGCTAGTCCTGCACTCCCGGCAGACTTGCACTGACCTGACCGGCTGACTGATCTGCTGGAGACCGGATTGCCAGGGAGCCCCAGATGCGAAAGAGGTGTCCAGGGTGCCTTGGCTGCGGCTCTGCCTAGAGGGCTGGCTGTCCAGCGCCTATCTAGTCTCTCTGGCTGGAAGGCATCTTCGCCTCTGACATCATCGGTGAGCCCCTCACAGCAGAGCTGATGTTTGTCGCCACATGGGGATGCTGCTGATCTGTGGTAAATAGCTGATCCCCTTTCTTCACCCCCACTCCCATCTGCCCAGGAGCCAGCATCTGAAGAGTTAATGCTTTGTCCCCCAGAGGCCCTCCAGAGTCTGCACCCACTCCTTAACCTGATGCTTGGTGAGAGGGTCTGGCTCTGGAGCGGGGACAGAGCAAGAAAGTTTTACTTTTTATTTCAAGCCTTTTAAAATCACAGGTTTGTTTTGCTTTGATAAAAAGAAATATTACAATTCTTGGAAAATCTAGAAGCCAAAAAATTTCTCTATAGCCGCAGACATAACCGTTAACATCAATTAAAGCTATATGCTAACTTAAATCAATGAATGAGGTGTTTTGCATGTGACCTAATTGACTTTTAGTCCTCACTGTCACTGAGAGTGACCACGAGCTTGGCTTGTCCAGGACTTTCCTGGTTCACTTTGCCTGTGCCGTCCCTGGCAAACCAAACGGGGTAGTCGATGATCCACTGCAACCCCAGAGACAGCCGTTGTAATCAGCTCTGTTTTGCAGGGAGGAAACTGAAGCTTGCATAATATCCCGCACCTCCTGGTGGACACTGCTAGTTAAGGGTCACACGACTAGTTAGTGGTAGACACAATGGAAGGTCACACTGCTGGTTAGTGGTAGACATGGTTATTTAAGGGTTATACTGCTCATTTAGTGGTAGACACAGTTAACTTCTTGTTAGAGGTGAACACAGTTTACGGTCCCATTGTTAGTGTAAACATGTTTATTAGAGGGTTACGCTGCTACCTGAGTGCTAGAGCTTGGATTTGAACCAGGCACTGTTTGATTCTGGTCCTCCGGTCTCTGTTACCTTACATCACATGGTACCTTAGGGCTGAAAGGCACCATGTCTGTAGACAGGGAAACTTGGCCCCTGAGCAGTGAAATGACCTACGCAAGGTCAAACAGTAAGCAAGTTTTGTTCTTCCAAGAAGCCTCCGGGAGGAAGTTGGGGGAGATTTACTCTGTGCAGGGGCCCATTAGCAGGCCTGCCAGTTGGCTTTGCTGCTATGGTGGAAGGAACTGCCGGGCTGGGCCAGGCCCCAGCTGGCATCTGGCCCCTCTCTGGCTGAGGGCTGGCTCCAGTAAGGCAGGGGTCTGGGGCCAGGGACCTGCAGTGGGCTGGGTAGAGTGGGGAGGCTGCTTTTCTTTAATTTACATACACAGCAGCAACAGCCGGGGGAAAACAACCTAAACAAACTCTCAAAGGATGTTTTGGACTTAATCCCAGGATCTGAAGCTGCTCGGTAAGATAAATAAGATAAAGTTGGTGTGCCTCTAAGGTTGAGCGATCATATCACTATTGCATTTGAAATATTCATGAGGGGAAAGGAGGTATAAGAAACAGCTACAGAAACATATTCTGCTTTGAAAAGGTAGAATTCAAAGGCATGAAAAATGAATCAGGGGAAATTAATGTTGGGGCTGGGGGGGGGTATGTAAGTTAGTGGGGGGGACAGTTATTGCCCAGAAGGAGTAAGGAAGGAGAGGTGGAGAAGTTTCAGACTGGGCTGTGATCAGAATTCTCTACCTGCCTGGAATATTTGAAATGTCAGTCGTCTCATATATCATTTGAAGTCAACATTTGGTCACAAATGGATGGTTCTAGCAAGGATTAAAAAGCAGGGTGGGGTGAGGAGCCTAAGAGGGGGTAGGGGGGAGAGATGGAGAAAAATCAGTAACGTGAACTCTCAGCTGTAAATTATGGACGAGTTTCTGACGTCTCAAGAGGGCTCTGTGGAGGAATAAGAGGCCAAGAGGCGTGACTCTCAAGCCTGGCCCACCCCAAATTCCCTCAATTGTTTCTCACATCCCGAGCCTTAGTTTCTCTGTTTGTGAAGCCTGGTTGTTGGGCTGGATGCTCTTCTGGGTCTTCGCACGCCAGTGTTTCCGGGCTCAGGTTTGGTGGCGCACTCGGCAACCCAGGGCGGCTTCAGGCAAAGCAGTCGCGCTGCTGTGGGACAGAACGCTTTGTCCATCCAGCAGTCGCTTGTCTGCACAGCCCTGGCCCCTGCGGTCCTGCTCGCTCATCGTTCAGTTTGCCGCCTCCCCAGTTCTCGCTGAGACGCGTCTGTTCCTGTGAGAACAGACTTCAAGAGTCCGACGCATGTGTCGCCTCACTCGCGCTCATGGGCTGGGCCCGCGGGTCTCGGCCAGGCAGTCACGCCTCTCCCAGGGCACAGGTGTGGAGACATTTCTGTTCGCCACACTCTGGTAGGCGTGGGGTGCTCAGGACGTGTTGTGTATGGACGTCACTGCTCCCCATTCTGTGCCACCCGAGCCGCCCTCAGAACAGAGGATGACTGGGTGCCAGATGCCGGAGAGGGGCCAGGAAATCTGCCCTCCAGGTTGCCTGCTCAGCGCCCCGCTTGTCCGGGAGAGAAGGGGCATGGGAAGGCTGCCTCCTCTGGCTGCCGAAGCTGGTGGGCAGTGGAGGTGGGGGGGGAGTCAAGTGTGGTTGCCCAGAGCCCTTGCTCCTGACCACCCCGACTGCCTCTCAGAGACGGGGTTGAGCAGGCAGAGACGCCTCAGGCTTTTACTCCTTTACGCCATTGCGCTGCCCCCAGGGGACTTGCTGTCCCGATCTGGCTGACAAGGAGTCGTGTCCCAGGGTGTGGTCAACCTCGGCCACTTGGACTCCACCCCTGTCTCTGCTTCCCATCCACGAGGTCACGCTGTGTGCGCATCGCTGCCAATATCGGGGCCAAACCCGGGCCCGGGACACCGCGGTGACTATTGTCCTTCGTGCTCAAGGCCAACTTTCTTCCTCTTCTGATATATTTACCCGTTAGGCCCTTAAGTCAAGCCAGCAAGCCTCCAGGTAGATCAACATTTATTTTTAGAGGATTTTTGAGATCCATTGGAGAAATAGATAGCTGGGAATAGGATGGTAGAGGGGGTAAAAAAAAAAAACCTCATGGTTTGACGGGAAGGTCAGAATATCCATCTGACCCTGAGCCAATTGCCTAATGTGTCTGGACCTAAAATCCTCATTTGCAAAATGAGTGGACGCTAAGAGCCACAAGGATAAGTAATTACCTTTATGAAGCACTGGGCTAAGCACTTGGCTTGTGAGGTGTTCCACATTCACGCTGCTGTAAGGTGGTCTCATTGCCTCCCACACAGCAGGAGGGGGTGTCCTTGGGTTAAGCGACTAGCCTGAGGGGCAACCAGTGGGTGACACAATGAGGGTGCAAACCCAGTTTGTCCCACTTCTCCCGAAATGCCGCGTCTCCTGCGGCTGTTTCTGAGATGGAAAAACATGCCAATTAGGGCCAGAAAACAGGAGGTGGCTCCAGGGCAGTGCAGTAAGTGAGTTTGCGAAGGCACGTGTGTTTCTCCCGCCCCTGACATCCCCGGAGCTTCACTGTCTCCCTGACACCCGCATGAAGGGTCCGCTCAGCTGACCTTGCCTTCCAGCTTCTGCAGGAAGCCCCCAGCAGCGTGTTTGATGTGATCCCTGGGTTTGAAGTAGGGCTCGGGCCCCAGGCACCTTCTTTCTAAGAGTGGAGCAGGCGTCAGCCTCCCCGCAGCAGCTGGCCTGTCTGTCCCCAGCCCTCCTGTAGGAGTCTGTTGGCAGGACTTTGCAGCAGCTTCTGCAGCGCCCGAGGCCGTGTCCATTGGTGAAGGTCTTGATCTGCTGCTGCAATTTGCTGAGGGTTCCAAGGACAGGGGTCTGCTGGGAAGTAGGGGGGCTGTTCTTTTGCTTGTGTGTGTGTGTGTGTGTGTGTGTGTGTGTGTGTGTGTGTGTACCACTGAGTATTTCATTCTTGCATGTAACCCATTCTGAGATTAAAAATGGCCTGTGATTATCGAGTACAGACATGCCTGGCACTGCCCATGGAACAATCCCCTCCTCTTCCCTGGCCACTGGGTCTCCTAACATTGCTCTGCTTTGCTTTTCCCTTGCAGCTGGGAACTGTATTCTAGACATGGCGGCCAGGGCCTGGCACCTATGCTACTCAGTGACTGTTTGTTGAATGAATATTAGACTCTATGCTAAGTTCATTATTTCTCTTCAATCTCACAAGAATCCTGTGAGATAGATACTGTTTTTAATCCTATGTTAAAAGGAGAAAATGTACTCAGAGAGGTCAAATAACTCTCCCAAATACGCAGTGTCAGAGCAAGAATGTGAACTTAATTCTTTCTCTAAGTCCTACACCAACCATTGTTCTGTCTCCCAGATATGGGGATACATTTCAGTATTTACACATATATATTTCCATGTCATTCATCCACAGTTATGTATCCTATGTAATATATATGCATATCTGTATCGGTTACAAATAAATGTATCGGTTATCTCCAGCCGGGTAACAAGCAGCCATGAAAAACGAAGTGGGTCATAAAAGTAGGCATTTATTCGTCATGGTTACGCCTGTGGTTTGGCTGGGGAGATGAGACTGCAGGTCAAGTCAGGTCCGATTCCTCCATTTTCTTCTGAGGCTCAGGTGGGAGAAGCACTTTCCAGAGGGGCGAGCAGAAACAGTTGATGCTTCTCATGGTCTTAGCTGGAAACCGGTACAGGGCTCCTTCTGCCCACGTTCCTTTGGCCAAATCAAGTGCAGCATTAATGTGGTGGGATTAGATTCCTTCCATAGTGGCGGTAACTGGTGGAGTAAATCTTGGCTGAACAATAAAGCACACCAATCTATATTCTCATTGTATTTGGATGTATCTGTATATTTGCACTCATGGGCCTGGCTCTGTCATGCTCCTCACTGTTACCAGGTATCGTTTCCGCGCTTGAAAAGCGGGACACAAGTGAGCAGCTTCTGTTCAGAACTGACTTGCTCTTTGCATTGATGCATGGAACGAAGTGACATGGACTAGGGCTGGGGCCTGCAGCTCCATTTCCTGTGTGTTTTTTAAAAAATGCTTCTGTGAGTGACCTAGTTGAAGCCTCTCTGAGACTTAGCTTCCTTTTCTGTGAAATGGGGGGAGCAGATACCTACTTCATAGAGCGCCGTGAGGATTCAGTGGGGGGATGCATGTGGAATTTCAGCACTTGCCCTGCTCCAGAAGGTACCCAATAAATGTGAGTGATCCTTATTAATGTTAATGCCAACATCACTAGGACTAGTATCAATACAACAGACATGGCGTGGGCACGTTAATCCTGCCCAAGGGCATTTATTTTCCTGGCCTATGTTACTGTTTCTGTCTCTTTCCCGAGATTACACCCCCTCTTTCCGTGTAGACTTGGCGTGGGGGTGTAGTCTTCCTGCTTTGGTTCAAGGGCCCCTCCCCCCAGAAGTGTTTGGGCCCATCTTCCCGATGTGTCCTCTGCTGCCCCCTTCCTGGCCAGGCCCTTGGGACACAGGGCTGGCTCCACCTGGTGCCAGTTCATCAGGGCATCACGGGCAGATTGTGAAATTTCACCCACCAAGAGGAAGGGCGATGGGGGATCTTCGGATGCCCAGGGCCTGCGGCTGGGGTGATTGCGGGTTGGGAGTGGTGCTCTTTTCACCCCAAGTCCTCTGGGAGCTGTCAGCCCAGAATCTTTGCCGTTTCGGCAGTCTGTTTGTAATGGTCTTAAGAAAATCCATTCTGCCTACAAATGCGGTGACCTTTAATTTTTTTTTTTCTCAGAATTTTCCAAGATGCACATTGACTCCTCCTGTCAACAAGGAAGGCTCTAATGCCGCCTGGGGCATTTAGATTGCATTTGCCAACCGCTGACTGCTGTAGCCAATTTGTTCCTGATCTCAAGGTCGATTTTGAATAATTTTAGCTGGGCTAAGTCTCTTGCATTGAATAACTTAGAGATAAACTATTGAGGTGGAGGCAGGAGGGGGTCCGGGCTGTTTCTTTTTTGTCGATGTTCTTTGATTTTGGTAAAAGGGAAGGCACCCAGCTCTGCTGGGCATGGACTAGATGCCATGGGAGAGAAGGGCCAGAGCATAGACCAGGTCCCAACATTGGCCATAGTGCCAGGCACTTCGCTCATGCCAGGCGTTCACTCTACCTTGTGAAGCCAACCTGGGAGCCCGCGATGCAGGTGAAGAAACGGCACTTTGGAGCTTGTGGGGCTGGGGCCGTCTCACTGCTGCGTCCCTGTCCTGCCCCCTGAGGGTGCCGTGGTGACACCCCACCAGCGGGGGCTGAAGGGAGCGGGCGTGGCCCTTTCTGTCACTTCGCCTTTGCATTAGCCCCTCTAGGTCTGAGGTGGTGTCTGGTTCACCTTTGTTTGTAGGGCTCGGCGTCAGCAGCTGTCCCTCCATGCCTCACGCAGACCTAGAAGTGAGCAGGTGCCGCCTCCCTGCAGGTGGTGTGACTTAGGCGGGCTCCTTTGAAGCCTGAAGCAGGACTTCAGCGGTTTGGCTTACCGAGGGAGGGCTGTCGGGAGAAGGGAAGTGAGGAAGGGGGACAGGGATGAAGAGAGTCCAGGGCTATAGGCTGATGTTTGTATTTGTGCCGCCCACCCCCATTCCCATGGTAAACTCTACCCCCCACCATGGTGTTAGGAGTCGGGGCCTTTCGGAAGGGATTAGGTCATGAGAGTGAGACCTCATGGATGGGATTAGTGCCCATGGAGCAGAGACCCCCGCAGCCCCTCATCCCTCCCGCCTTGTGAAGGCACAGCACTGCACACACTTGTCTGTGAACCAGAAACCCGTTCTCACCAGAAACCAGTTAGCGGGTGCCTGGATATTGTACTTTTCAACGTGCAGAACTGTGAGAAATAAGGTTCCGCTGTTCATAAACCCCCCAGTCTGTGGATTCCAGCAGTCCAGACAGACCGGGTCATGGGCTGTGGAGACAGATTCGCCGAGTCTGGCTGAGGTCACCTGGTGTGTCCATTGGGTGGGGGGGAGGTCTCTGTTGACTCCTGCTGTCCAGCCCCAGAAGCCATGGTAAGTGGCCCTTTGGGGCTGACTCTTCTCATCGTGGGGCATTTTTTATTGCTCTCAGCTCATTGAATTGCCATCTTCTCTCAGCACTGAGCCTTTGCAAGCTGTGTTCTGTGTCGGAAACTCTTCTGCCCTTTTGCCTGCTCTGCTCTGGCTCTTCCTTTGAGTTTCAGATTTGAGTTCTTCCAGGAAGCCCTCCAGGTGATCTCTTCCCATTTGTACTTTGCCTAATCAAGGCATCTGTTAGAATAGATTGCAACTATGTGACCACTTGTCTGCCTCCCTGCTGGGCTTTGGGACCAAAGTGAGGTGACTTTTACCTGTCTCATTTATCTCTGTGATCCCAGCTCCTGGCATTTTGTCTGATACATAGTTGGTACTTGATACATTTTAATGACTGAATGAGCATTTCAGATTTGGAACTGAATACACTGGAAGTTTATAAAAATTATATTTCAGTTGAATTTAAACCACGTGGGCTAAATTCTTTCTGGGAAGATCTAATAACCAGTTGACAGGCCTGACTGGTTAGAATCTTCCAGAGTCTGCAGACAGAGCCTCCCATCCATACAAACATCCCCCTGCCACGGAAACCCAGAGTTAAAACACGCTTCTAGAGTGCTAGCTGAGTTCTTCACAGACCCTGCTGAGATTTTTATTTAATCACTGCTCAGTTCATTTATTTAAAGCAATGAATTCATTTCTTTACATTATGAAAATATGAGAATCACTGAAATCACATTGCTGAAAACCTGGGAATGGCAAAAGAGAAGCTCCCTGTAGTCATTTGGTAGGTATATTTCTTTAGAGGCTTCCCCTCCCCCATACTCACATTTTCTTTCTTTCCTTTTTTAAACATCCATGCAATATACTATGAGTTTAGTTTTGTATCTGGCTCCTTTCTTTTCCTCATTGAGCAAAATGAGATTTTTTCCAGGTTTAATCGTATAGTTTTAAAAAGAACTACACCACTTTTTCTTATTTTTTCCCTTAATTTTTTTTAATCAAAGTAGTATGCACACATGGTAAAAGTGTAAGAACAGAAGGACTTCTACTGAAAGCAGGGCTTCTTGGCCCTCTTGCCTCTTTGCCCTCCCTAAGCCCTGTTTCCCAGAGGTAACTGCTTGAAATGTTGTTTCCATTTTTAGTCGTTTATCTCTGTACATCCAAATAAGATGCTTATGCAGCTGTTTCTTGATTTATCAATTTAAGACATTTTCTATCGACTCTGCCATAGAAAATGAGGATTTAGTTTATTGACACGGTCCTTCCTCTCATCTTTCTCCCTCTCCACAGTTTTTATTTGGAAAAAGAAATACAGGCACATGGAAAATCGTAACGGGATGAGAAGCGCCTCCTACCCCACACTCCACCAGGCCCCCAGCTTCGTGTGGTCTCTGGAAATTACAGAGGGCTACAAACACTTCGACTGTCCCCCTTTGGGGAACGGGGTCTGTCTCTCCCTGACCCATGAACCTGGCTGACCTTGACTGCTTTGACTAAGAGAATGCCATAGAAGGTGGCCACGCTGCTCTGGTCCCAGTCTGACAATAGTCAGGCAGTTTCTTCTTCCATTTCCTTGGAACTCTTGGTCTTAACACTTTGTGGTCCGCTCACGTATTAGTCCGTGTTTTTGTCACCAGTATCAGGTGGCCGCTCACGTATTAATACATGTTCATCTAGTCTCTGGTTTTTCACGCCACGGTGGATTGATTTGGAACTATTAGGAGCTATTTCTTTGATCGTACTCAGTCTAGAAGCTTTACACATTGTTTTGGTGAAAATGTAAGGTGTTTTATGAGAGATATTACAGTTTTTTTAATATCCAGTAGTTCAAGAGTTGTGTGTGTTTTATTGAATGCTTCTACCATTCATGCGGTGGCACAGAAAATGGCCGGCCCCAAGGGCTGGGAAATTTAAAGGGCACCGGCATACAAAGTGTTAAAGCTGTGAGCCACCATGTAAGAAGGTCCGAGACCCTTCTGGGGAGTCACATAAGGAGACCCTACTATGCCATGGAGAGGGCTCTTGCTGAACCAGCTTCCAGCTGTCCCCACCGAGGTACCTGGCATGTCACTGAAGCCCTTTAGACCCTACAGAGTAGCCTGCACGTAGGCTGAATACTCCCAGGGGAGCCCAGTGGACAGCATGTGGGGCAGAAAGGTGGTCTGCTTGGATTCCGCACTCAAAATCATGAGCCAGAATAACCCTGGGAGTGACTGGAAGTCAGTACATTTTGGGATTAGCCAGAGTAGTCTCCTTCCGGAGCTCCTCCCTGAGTCACGGGTCTGGGGAGGGTTATCTCTACCTAGCAACGGCGCCTGATAGCAAGTGTGTGCGTAACTGCTCTATAGGGCTGGAAAATCCTGAGGAAGGAAGAGTGAGGGAAGGAGGGCAGTGACACACAGGAGGCAAGGGAGCAAACTCAAGGTGGCGGTAACAGGCACACGGCTTGCTCTGGGGCACCTTTGGAGAGCGCTGTGGGGTGTCTGCACCCCAGACCCACCCTGGTGAGTGGGGAAGGCGATTTCCCTGGTAGCTCCCTTGTGCCTGCTCTGGTTTTTTTTTTTTGGCCTCTCCCCAGTCCCCTCTCATGCTTCTCTGAGTTTGGGCCTCCCTGAGCCTCCTAGCAGTTACTGAGGACCCAGAACCTCTGGGAGTTGGTGGGTGTGATGGAAGATAGCCCTGGGTGGGCAGCGTCATTTTTGATTGGTTGTCAGATGTCATGAATTTTACTCTGTCAGTTGCCTGATATTCCAAAACAAAGATCCCTTCCTTTGTGGGGCTTTCATAGTTGTATGGAAAGACGATCAGTAAACAATAGGCATAATTCATGTTTGCTGTTATTACCATTACATACATATCTTTATGAATATCTGTCCCAAACAGCCATCATTTCTAGTGGTTGCATAATCTTTGATGGAATGGTTATATCACTGTTTAATGATGCATTTCCCTGTTGTTGGGTAATCAAATTACTTTCTCCAGTAGGAAGCTTAGAGGCTTAGGAGTCTCATTTCAACAAACAGATGTTGAGAGTTTATTCCGAAGTCCATTGTGCGGGCAGCCGCTCCTGCACCTGGAACCAAAGCTCTGTCTCCCTCGACCCGCGAGCTGGAATTGCTCTGGCTTGGCTCATTCTCCAGGCATGCCCCTGGCGTGCAGAAGAGATGATGGGATGGTAGGATTTAGGATGGCAGGAACGATCTTAGACACCCTCTTCCGTAAAGCCTCCAGCTCTCTGACTAAATCCCGTACCCCAGCATCCAGTCAGGCACCGAGCCAAGGTCTTCACTATCTCTGCCCTCTGCTTGCCCTGCTGTTCCTGTGCCTCTGTCTTCATTTGGGTTTCCCTCGGTTTTCTTTGCCTGTTGGCTTTGAATTGAACTCCTGTCTCCTGTCCTATCGATTCCAGCCTCTGGTGTTAATTACGTTGTTCGCATCGGAGGGGGTGGCAGGTGCGGTTGCTGCCTTTGCATCCACACCCAGCACCCCCATTCCTCCCGCCAGCACCTGAGCAGCGTGTGGGGCTTTCTCAGGCTGGGCCCTTGTGGGCGGGCGGGGGTGCAGAGAATGTGCTCTCAGGGAGGATGCCCACCCCCTCAGGGTAGTTGTCCTGCCTTCCTCACCTCTAGGGTGAGGCACGCTCTTTGCTGCCTCCAGAATCTTCAGTGGAATTGAGCCCTACTTGTCCAGTTACCTGCTGGACACTTTGTCAGAGGCTTATTCCCCTTCCCTGTCTGACTCCCCTATTCTCATTCCGTGTTTTCTGGGATCACTTCTCAAAGAAACCGTTTGCCTTCAGATCGTTCTCTTAGGATCTGCTTCTGAGGAAACCCACCTAAGAAAATAAGGACCCAGGGACCCACGAGATACATATATTCGGGGGCTCCATCCTGGTGTTATGAGTGGGGAAGCACAACTTCTCAGAGCAAGTGTTTTTTCTAAGCTGAGACCTGAAGGATGAGTAGCAATTGGCTGAGCCCCATGGGTCTGGGGAGAAAAGCAGGGGAAGAATGCTCCAGGCCAGCAACAGCGTGTGTGACGGTCCTGGGGCAGGAAGGCATGGCTGGAGTGCTGAGACTGAGGCAGAAATGTGGGGAGGACGTGTGAGCTGAGGGCAAATGTGGGTCTCTGCTTTTACATCTCATTCCTCTTCATTTTGGTTCTCTGTCTATATACTGTTTTGAACCCCATTATGGTCTGACTTCATTTAAATGCATCTGAAATGAAATCTCTAATGTTAACAGTGTTGTCAGATGTGAAGGCCTCATTTCTCTTTGGTTCTTTTTCACAGAACGCTATCTATGAATTTCTGGGAGGATATGAGGATTTTGATTGTTTTTTTTTTTTTTTGGTATGACCACATTATGTTAATTTCCCCATTGTCTTAGGGTATGAGAACATAAAAGCAATAACTCATTTATATGAAGACTGAATGTGCTGAGAGGTTGTCATGGAAACCAGGGGGAAATATTCACATTGGCTTGAGTAAATTGAATAACCCCCGTTAAAAGATTGAACACGGAACTTATTTACCCAATTGTGTGGTATGCAGAAGAGATGAGAGAATCAACATGATAAATGAGAAATTTTGGTTGTTGTTGAGGGAATGGGTGAGGATGAAGAGGGCGAGTGACTGCTAGCAATGTGTTATTTTTACTTAAATAGTTATTCTCATTCTCTTTCCAGTTGCTGTATTTTCATTGCTACATGGCAGTGGAGTGAGGGGTGGTAGAGCAGGAGAAAGGTTCAGGTGAGGTCGCCCCTAGGAAACTTAGCCTAGAGTGTTCTGTGGGTTACGGTACCGGAGCCCTGGGCATCTCTTTCCTCGCAGAACATCCTCTGAAGTCCCAGTCCCAGCCGACCAAGGCACGTTAACATTTCCAGCATTTTCCCTTTCTCTCTTGGCAGGGCTGTTTACCGCATTTCAAGTTGATTTCCAAAACATACTAGTTTTGTTGCTTTATATTTTTTTAAGACAAAGGACTTCATCTCTTCCCAAATAACTCCTTAAAAGAAAGAAAGAACATGGAAGACAGGTGTGGAGGCACAGGTGAGGACAGATGCTAGATGTCCATGAGTATAGGGGCAGGCAGGGTTGAGGAAGCCCCCGGAGACCAGGGGCAGCCAGAGCCTCAAGAGACCTGGTATGTACCCACCTATTCTTGGGGAAGTGTGCCACACCATACCCAAGCTCAGGGGAGCTTCCAGGAAGACGAGTGACCATAGGCAGGAGGACACTCTTGTGCTGGTGAAGCCTCAGACACGACAGAGCCGGCCGGGGCCACTAGAGCCACCCACCTACCTCGCAGCTAACCACACTGACTGTGGCCAAATGAGTAAGTCCACTGGAACTGGAAGAAGCGCACAGCTGACCTGCGGCCTAGGAAGCAAGAGAGACTTTTGTGGCAACAGAGAGGGAAGCAGCATCCTCCTGTTTCCTGTGGCAATAAGTGCAGGCGTCTCCTAGTTCTTCCTGCCAGTGACTCTTCAGCATGCTGTTGGCATTAGTTTGTAGATTTTGTTCCTTGGGGCCCTTGTGAGAATCAGAGACACCTGCTCTTTGTCATCGACGTCATGGAGTAGAGGAGAGTTTTGGAGGCTGTGATTGGGGCTAGGGCTTTGTTTTCTTGGGAAGCGACACTCAATGCCGTCATCACCTGGGAGAAATGACTAGATTCTGGGGATACACATGTTCATCTTCAGTAGATACAGCCAAACGGTTTTCCCAGGTGATTATGCCAGCCTGCGCCCCCACCAGCCGAGCATGCCAATCTGAGCTCCATTATGTTATTGTTGACATTCGAGGTTGATACCCATTTGATGCCTCATCAGTGATCGAAAAGCACCTTTTGTCACTGAATTGCTGTGGTGTCTTTTCTGCACTTCCTCTTCTGTTCCATTGTCTGCCTTTCTGCCTTCATTATTTTAGCTTTGTAGTAAATATTGATATTTGGTAGTATCATTCTGTAGCTTTGTTTTCCTTCAAAACTGCCGTGGCTATTTTTGGTTCTTAGCATTTTTGTATATATATTAGAGTCACTTGGTCAATTTCTAAAAGAAAAATCCAACCTGCTGGGATTTTGAGTGGAAGGGCATTGATTCTATAGATAATGAGGAAGAATTTCCATCTTAACAATATCGAGTTTTCCATTTAATGAACTCTCTGTTCCTTGCAGCCATTTATTTCAGTCTTCTTTAATTTCTCTCAACAGTATTTTGTACTTTACCTGACCTGGCTGTTATCTGAGTTTGTGTTTTGGATCATATGGTAAGATTAGTAGGTGGATGTGAGCTCTGACCTGTTATCAGCCAGGGGGAGATCATGCTTTTGCTTAAGGAACACACACTCATGTCCCCCATGTTGCCCCTCTTTTACCCCATGTGACCCCAAACACAGAACTTGGGCTCCTCCCCAAGGCCTGCAGGAAACCTGTCCACAGATTGTGAATTCATGGGACTCCGTGGAGGACTAGGGGCTTCAGGATAGAAGGAGTTTCTGGCATACTTGAGCTTCTAGATCCTTCTTTTCTCTTCCCAAATCTCCCCTTGCCCTTGAAGGACACTAAAACCTCTTCCCTTCTGTTTTATGCAGGTTATCTCTTATCAGTGTCTGTTTCCAAATTTTCTTTTTTTAAACACTTCTAGGACCTCTGCTGAGCAACGGACCTAGGTTGATCAGGTTAAAAAGACCCAAACCATTTCCCATATTTTCCCTCTAGACAAAACCATCCATCTTATTTGCAGCATATGATGAAGCCCCTTTGGAAATATTTTGCTGCATGTAATGATTTGGTTAAATTCTCTGAGTTCCGTCGCGTCCTGTACCAGGTGGGTTTTAGGCTTCTCGTGCTTCAGAGCTCGGAACACACACTGACATGCTTTCTTCAGTCCTGCTTCCTAAAGCAGAGACCGTGGGTCTCGCCCAGCATGTTGAATCTGTGTAGCCTGCTCTTATCACATTGGGTCAGCTCCTTGGAAGCACTGTCTGTCTTGTTTTCCTGACAACTAATTAAATACCATGTCTAATGCAGCCCAGAAAGTTCCTCTCGTACGAGTTCCCAAGAGTTTTGGTCTTTGCTTCAAAAACAATTTTGAAGGGAGGGGAGGAAGCGTTGGAGTACAAGTGATTTTTAGCTGCTTAAAAATAAGAAACCTGAATCAGGTTCAGCAAATTCTGCAGTGTGAATGGTGACTGAAGAATCTAACTACTTAAGTGCCCGCACTGGGACGAGGCTCTTCCCTTCCCACAGGGAAAATTCCAGGTCAGTTTTATCCCCCACAGATGAGTTGAGTGTTTAGGAATGTGATTTGGGTTTTATAAATATTGTTCTTTTTCATTTCTCGCAAATAATCTGCCTCTCTTCCTGCAGCTCATTTAGAAATAAAAGGTTGAACAATTTAAATATTTTTGTATTCATTTACATGAAGTTACTTAACCCGCCTAGGCTGGTGTTGAAGTTTTGTCTTCCAACCCATCTCGTGTTTCTGCTGTACACCTTCTGCATTTAAAATAAGAGATTATTTTTAATAGGCATTCCCTGGGTTCCAGGGAAGAACCTCTCTCTCATTTTAAGTCAGAGAATCAAAAACGTATCTCTTGCAGGCTTTGATGTCAGGCTGAACTGTCAAAAACCAGTTGAAAACTCAGGAGCTGAGTCCATTGCATTTTTTCCCCGTTTAATTGAGAGAGAAGTGACAAATAACAATGTGCAACTTAAAGTGTACTTTGTTAAGGCTTCTCTGGTGGCTGAGGGATTAAGTCTCAGCGCTATCACCCCTACAGCCTGAGTTCGATCCCCTACCAGGGAGCTGACCCACATATGGTGCAGCAGACCTCTCCTTGCCTCGCCCGCTGCTCGCCTCAGCAGTGTATTTCAGTAGATCTGCCCGTTCTGCTCTCCACTTTGTCTCTGGTGAATCTTCTCACCTCCCTGCACCTCTGGCCTACACCCCAGTTCATCTAGGCAAAAAAAAAAATATACCATGTAATAACTTGAATGACATATTACTTGTGAAACGTTACCACAGTAAAATTAGTTACAACATCCATCATCTCACATAATTTCTTTTTTTGGGTGTGTGGTATGAACAGTAACTCTTTGGAGACTTTAAGGTATACAAAACATTATCATTAACTCTTATCACCATGCAGCACATTGACCCCCAGAATTTATTCCTCTTATGAGTGGAAGTTTATGCCTTTTTACTAACATGTCCCCATTTCCCGCACCCTCCAACCCTCGTAACCACTGTTGTGTTTCTATTTGAATTTTTTAGATTCCAGACTCACATGTAAGTGAGATTATATGGCATTTATCTTTGACTTATTTCACTTAGCATTATGCCTTCAAGCTCCATTATGTTGTTGCAAATGACAGAACTTCCTTCTTTTTTATGATCAAATAACATTGCATTGTATATATGCATGTATGTGTACACATGCATGTATGTGTATCTGTATACATATCCATCACACCTTCTTTCTCTGCTCATCTGCTGATGTCTGCACGTCTTGGCTACTGTGAATGATGCTGCAGTGAACACTGGCCCGCAGAGCTCTCTCTCAGACAGTGATTTCAGTAAAGTTCCTCAGGCAGGACTGCTCTGTCCTTTGTAGGAGCCAGAGCCAGAGGAAACAGGGTTCTTGTTATCAGAAATTATTGGGAATTTCAAGATGCCAGCAGCAGAGTGGGGTCTTCTAAGCACAGGAGCCCGCCCTAACCCCAAGAAACTGCACTGTGATCCATGTTTTGTAAAACTCAGCCTCAAGTTCTCTGGCTAGGAAGAAATAGGGGTGTCGCTGGCATTGAGTGCAAAATTAGGTTTTGTTACTTATGTGGAAACAACCTGGAAGGTGTTTTTCAGTGGCATTTCTCTCTCATTTGTGTTCCGTATTTGCATGTGTCTCTATGCAAATTGGATTGCCTCCCAGAGGACATTTGGCAGTATCTGGAGACATTTTTGGTTGTCACAATTGGGGGTACAGGGGTGAGTGCTACTGGCATCTAGTGATTGAGCCTAGGGCTGCCACTGAGCATCCTGCAGTGCTCAGGGCGGCCCCCACTATAGAGGGGGTTCACATGTCAGCACGCCATGGTGTAGAAACTGTTTTCCTGATATCCTGGGCTTGTAACTACTCTTTGGATGGGATAGCGGAGGCCTGGGGAGGAGAAATACTTCATTTATAATTTTGTGGTATTAAGAAAATTCATCTTCAGGAAGGAACAGTCAGAATAAATGTGTAAAGATACATAGAGTATAAAATAAGAGTAGCCAGGAAGTGAGCAGACCTGTGTTTTCAAGGATGCTCTGTAGACCCAGGACAAAGACTGAGGCTTCTGTTCATCCGGTGCGCCTGCCCAAGTCAGCATCTTTTCAGAGTTGTCTTGTCTCCTTCCTGATTTAGAAAAGGCAAACCCACCTGCTGGCATGAAAAATACCCTCTAGAAGCTACCAGGTAATTGGGTGATATTTCTGGATTTGTCTCCCTGTCTAATGTACATCAGTTAAACTTTTGACTCTTCAGTGCTTTCTGGAGAAAGTAATAATCGGAAACTAAATCGACTTGGTTTTTCCCTCCCCTTTGCCCTGTATTTGTAAAGATTAATCTCCGGTATCTATGAGCACCGGGTGATTTGCAGAAACTGCAGACGCTTCATCAATATCAAGCTGGCCTCATTGATCAAACCCTCATTTAGGCGGTGGCTGCCGGGTGCTGGCGACAGCCCAGGGCCGAGGAGGGAAGGGAGACGGCCACGAGGGCGGCCACCTTGCCTTGGACTTTCTGCTATTTTCAGAGAGGTGGTTGAGCCACACTGGTCCACACGGTCAATTCCAGGGGCCTTGAGGTTGGTGCCATGGCGAGGGGCTGTGTGGGCTAAACCCCACCCAGGCAAATGCAAATAAAGCGCTGGTGGTGCTGCCCTGGCAGCTTCCCTCCTCTGTCTCCTCACACTGTTCCTTCTGCACATGTCTCTGCTCTCTGGTGGGCTTGCAAATGACCTCACGCATCTCCATGTGGTCGGAGGAGCTGTTTGTGTGTATTTAGAAGTAAAATGATACTCACATGTGGGCGAGGTCAGGCTGCATTTGTCTTTCCCTCTGTGGCTTAGTTCACTTAGCATGAGTTCTATGCGTTTATCCATATTGTTGAAAATGGTGGGATTTTCTCCTTTTTAAAGGCAGAGTATTATTCCATTGGATGTATGTCCCACGTCTTCTTTATCCATTCAGAGGACATTTGGGTTGTTCCCTCGTCCTAGCTATTGTGAACGGTGCT
>PVIJ01014011.1:0-42711 GCA_004024925.1 Scalopus aquaticus | reverse complement strand
TTTATTTTTTCAAAGAACCAGCTTTTGGTTTCGTTATTCTTCTGGATTGTTTTTTTTTTTTTTATTTCCATTTCATTTAGTTCTACTTTGATTTTCATTATTTCCTTTCTTAAACTGTCTTTTGGGGTTTTTTGTTGTTCATTTTCTAGTTCTTTGAGATGTGATATTAAATTGTTTCTTTGGGTTGTTTCTTATTTCTTGATGTGAGCTTGTAATGCTATATATTTTCCTCTTATTACTGCTTTTGCTGTGTCCCAGACGTTCTGGGACGTTGTGTCCTCCTTGTCATTCAGTTCTAGGTATTTTTTAATTTCTTCTTTGATCTCTTCGTTGATCCATTGGTTTTCCAGTAATGTGGGTTTCAGTCTCCATGAGGTAAGGTTTCTTTTTTCCTTTTTATGATTTATTTCCAGTTTGACTCCTCCAAATTCATGTCTCCCCAATACTTTATTTTCTTTATTATTATTATTTTTACTTTTTAACTATTTTATTATTATTATCCTTTTTTTTTTTAACTTTTAACCTACCTTTTTCTCTTGGGAGGCTTCTTTACTGATGTTGGACTGAATACTGATGCTTGTCTGGCTAGAGGCTGCCCTATAGTAAAAAGGATGGTTGGAAGGAGATAGAAATCCCTGCACAAATGTGACGAAGGCAACCTGGCATCTGAGGGGTCCAAGCTACTAACAGTTTCACTTTTAGTTATGTATTTATTGAAGCATTTATTTTACAAATAATCAGTTACTTCTTTTAGACTGAAGAAAAGCAAAACATCATCTGACCAGGGGGATTCTTCTCTTTGAGAAGAGTTCATTATCCTATTAAAAATTTAAAATGTTTTATACAATATTTGAAGCCTGGAATTTTTGTGATTTAATTTATAGCAATCACTGAGAAAGATCTGACAATGTTGATTAGGCCTCAAATGTTTTTCTTGATTATAGCTGTAAAAAAAAAAAAACAACCCTGCTTCTTGGGGAAGAGGTGTATTTGTGAATCAAGTATGAGTGGGGAAGGGTTGCCTTGGGTTTTGTGTTAAGTGGTAGTAAGTGAACAGCTAATACAACTTCATTTCTTTCTTCATTTATTGTGCTTTTTGAGGCCTTATCATGTGCTAGGGTCTATGCTGGGCGTATGATTTAGACACATATGAATTAGACAAAACTTGCTTTTCAGGGAACTTCCAGTCTAGTAGGATAGTTAGATATGTAAATGTCATGTAAACTAAGTGCAGTAAAATACAATAGATGCAATTGAAACGTCTGCATTATATACAAGGAGGACAAAAGGGTTGGGGGGACAGCTGAATCAATGATTTTATTCTCAGTAATGGAAGGAGCATTACTTGATGTCCTTGTATGTTATTACCCAGAGTAGCAGACTTGAATGAAAAGGCATTCTGAAGGAGGTCTGGCATTACTCATACATTGGTTCAGCAGCCCCCTAAATGTTTATATCCATCTTAAGCCAAGAACTCCTGATGGTCAAGAATTCATTTGACTAATTGATCATATACAAATGAAAGCAATTACAGGAGACTTGAAGGAAGAGGAAATTTTTTGCAAAAGAAGAAAACAGGGAAATAGAGGTAGTAAAAATTCAAGGCCGTCAGCATTAAAATGAAATATTTATCTGTACTTAGTTTTTCCATATTCTAATCAGATTTATCAAATTCAAAATAGTAACCCCACAAATGTAAAAATATGAGATTTCTTATTTGGCTTTCTTATAGTTGTAAAAATGGAATATGTAACTTTTAAAAAATATGTGTCCAGGGCCTCCCCAGTGGCGCAGCGGTTAAGTGCTGCGCTGTGGAGCTGTCGGCAGCGGCAACGCGAGTTCGACGCCCAGCCGGGGAGAATCCCACATGGTGCGGCAGACCTCTCCTGCCTCACCCGCTGCTTCCCTCAGCAGTGTATTTCTGATCTGCCTGTTCTACTCCCCGCTCTGTCTCTGGTGAACCCTCTCGCCACCCCACGCCTCTGGCCTGTACCCCAGCTTGTATGTATAAATAATAAAAATAAATCTTTAAAAAAAAAAATATGTGTCCTAGGTTTTATAAATCCATAGGGAAAAACTTAAATTCTCAAGTGGTTTCCACATTCCTTGAGAAAGAGAAGATGTTTTTCCCTAACAGTGATTTCAAGCAAAAGTAGCACTAGATGATTTAATAAGGGAAAAAAATTAATAACTCAGTAGAAATACAGGCAAAGAATAGGAATAGGCAGTTCATAGAATAAGAAGTCTGAATTGAGTTACATAGATATAAAACATTTTCAGCACCACCTGGAGTTAAAGTCATACAAATTAACCCAAGTAGATACCTAACTGATCATCAGTATTTATACCTGACAATATCCTGTGTGGGAGAAACAAGATACTGTAAATTTCAAACATTGCAATTGAGAGAAAAATGAATGTAGTCAATTTGGACAGTAATTGAATGCCATCGGATAAAATTGAAAATGCACATAGAGCTTTTGGCCTAATAATTCCATATCTAGAAACATATCCTAAGATGTGCTCAAAGAAGGTGCATAGACTTAGTAGTGATGTTTCTAATAGCAATAACCAAATATATCTGTCAATTAGAACTCAATTAAGTAAATTATGACTGATTTATATTATGGAATATGTCACTGCTAAAGAGAAAGATGTTACTTTGATAATGTAAATATGTTTGTATCATTAAAAAGCAAGATGCAGAGCTGTATGTATTATGCTTGTAAATAGAAGGCATTTTAGTGGGTACACAAGACAAGTGGTTCTCCAGGAAGTAGAACTGGGAGAATTTGGAAAGGGAAGCAGGTATAGTTATAAGGAGGAAGTTGATCAGACAAGATTGGATTGTTGGTTGCTGTAGGCCTGTCCCTCCTTTTCTGTTACCTGATTTCCAGCAGTCAAGCCCTGCATATTTCCCCAATGATCCATATCATGTAAGACCTGAGTAGGGCCTCCTGGGAAGAGGCCTTGTGTTGTTGGAGTTTATATCTTTATATCTATAGCTGTATCTATTGTATATCTACACTTTCTCTAAAACAGACTTTATGCAGTTAGAAATACTAACCATCAAGTACATTCATCTGTGATATTAGATGCTGGATAGATGTGCACCATGGTGAATAGAGGCCCTGAGTATAGTTTATATATATATACATATATATATAATTGTATCTAATATATAAAGTATATGATGTTATTTTGAATTCTAGTGGGTAAATCACTTATCTCTGCTTTATTAAAAGAGGTTTCTGGCAATTTATCTTATTCTTTGGTTTAGAATGTACTTCCCTGTTCCTTCATTTTTCTGGACTCTGTGTTGGTTTTTGCACAGTAGCTAAAAGAGCCATCTTTCCTAATCTTGACAACTTGTCTTGAGTAGATGAATGTTGCCAGTCACCTTGGCCTGAGCTCTAGTCACTGAGGGCACTTGTCCAAGCTGCCATCTTTGTTCTTAGTGGGTCCCAGTAGTTGACAGTGTGCCAAGATCCTTTAGTGTTCTAAATAGGTGGGCGCAGTCAACACCTAGATGCAAGTTAATCAGAAGCTGGGTCCTTAGACAGCACCTGGGAAAGCATAGTCACACTCTTCCTGGGGAAAAACTTTTGTACCAAGTCTGCATGTGTAGATGTATGAATATGTGCTCCTATGCCTGTTTAAAACCTGATTCTTTGCTCTAATTTTGTAGAACTTGTGAATGTAAGCCCCATTGGCTATCAGTAAGGTGATTTGAGGGTACATCTCTTGAATAGCAGCTGTAAAAGTTGGTATACTAGATGTGTAGACAAGGTCCTTCCAGGGACAAATAAAAGCAATGATTTGCTTTTATTGTTGGAGCAAACTGGAGGGAGAAAGTGGGGTGACTGCCTGTTGGCTACCCCAGGCTCCAGAGAAGATTGCAGTCAGCCACCTAGTTGTATGCTATGTATTGAAGAAGCCAGATCCTCAGGCAGCAGTTTATAAAGTATTCAGTCAAGTCTCTTCCAGGGAAAGGCTGGGAGGTGGGTGTTGTTTGACTGTCCCTTCTGTGCTGAACCCTGGGGGGATAGCCAAAACCTGTTGTGCATGTGTACCCACTAACAGTTTCTTTTTTTGCTGTAGTCCTATGGGACTCATGAATGCAAACTCCGTTAACTTTCAGACTGGGTGACTTGGGAGCCTATCTTTCAGGCAGGAACTTTAAAATTTGGGGTCCCAAATGTATTGTCCAAACCTTTCATGCACTTCAGGGAGAAGCTAGAAGTTAGGAGTTTGCTCTTAAATGTATGGTGTTGTACCGGGGGGTGGGTTTATGGCAAGAATGTCTCAGATTGTCCTACTGTTTTTTTGAATCACCCACTCTGTAGGCGTTGCTCAACTTGTTTCTGGATTATTTTCAGAGGGAATTACTTTTCATGTAGGCTTTTGTAGAAGGTGGATGAGTCTTTTTGAGAAACCTGTGGATTCACTAAATCCTTGTGGTCATTAATTACCAACACCTATGATTCAGATTACTTTTGTCTTTAATAAACTGATATGGTGCTTTGTCAATCAATCTTCCTGTTATTCAGTAGCTTTCTTGAGTTGGGGAAGCAGTATACATAACTGGAAGATTATTCCTCTTGTTGTGAGGAACTTTGTAATCAGAAGAGGGCTTTCTTGATCCTCTAGGCATAATTCAAGCCTCTATCTTTCTACCTATTTACCTATCCACCTATCTGTTTACCTACTCATATATTTATCTACTATCTATTATCTATCTGCAGTCTCACTACTAAAATAAATCTTATTTGACCTATTTGATTAGCCAGTTAGAATTGCTGACTCTGAAGTATGTTCATCTCTGGTATAAAATGAGGTAATGAATATCAGTTGTGTAGCACAATGTATAGGGACTCTTAATACATTCTAATTTTTAGTAAGGAATTTTAAAAATGTGTTAGCAAATAGCAGGTTAATTTTTTAAAAACATAAGTATTGTGAAATGAAAAATTAAATTACATTATATATAGATATTTAACAAATTGAAATGGATATATAGTGAGCTCTGATATTAATTTTCAGTCTCTACTTTCTATGGAACTGAAAATTAACTAAAAAATGAAGTCAAAGCAATAGTTCCATTTTTACTTGGGTATTTTCCTATATGCTTTCAAAACCCCTTTAGGCAATATAGTACAGCTTTTCTTTACTTCTTATGTAGAATGTAAATGCTTGTTTCACTTTTGAATAGGATTGACTAGGAAGCACCATAGACATGATCCATAGCTATGTGGACAGCTGAAAAAAATACTCTACTGATTTCAAAATAGGAAAATAAAATCTCAAAATTGAAATAAAAATATTTTCAATTAAATGTTTATAAAATATATTTTTTAACTAGTCAATAGTAATGCATCTGTTTTAAATATGTATGTATGCTGTGTATATATATGTATGTATGTGTATATATATGTGTGTGTGTATATATATACACACATATACATACATAATATGTATTATATATAATATAGTATATATGTACACCACACACACATTTCCAGGAGGGGTGTGGCTTAACATAGTCTGTTGGTATTTACTGTGGGTTGGAGCTTTTGCAAGTAATGGTAAAGTAGATATACAGATGGTCACTAAGCACATGAAAAGATGCTCATTATTAGTGAATTGTGAATGAAAACCACGGTACGATACTACTTCATACTCACTGTCTACTGAAATAATCACCATTGTGAAGCAAACTCAGTTTATTAAAAGAAAAACTTATTAATATAACTATCTAAAGCCAAACTGAGTAATCTAAGCCCAGGAGACCAACATCAGGTTGAGTGACTGACTCCTACCTCAGAATTGTGATTCTCAGTTTATATAGTAAGTTATGAGGACAGAAAGGATACATTAATTTTTTTAACAAAGAAAAGAAGGCATCTCATTAACTCCTAACATTTTTCTGTTAATTAAGGAGGTTGATTTCTAACAGATTTAGTTAAATGATAAAAGAATAGCTCTGTTCATAACTTCAAGTACCCCTTGATCGGCCAAAGTTCATTTTATCAGAAATATCTGTGTTTGGGAAAACATAAGGGCCAAAAGTTATTGAATCTCTTGTCCTAAAAGTAAGCCTATAGACATGAAGGTGCAATCAGATCATTTCTCATCTGCTGCTTCTAGCAATTCGTAAACATAACCGGGGTAGGCTTAGACTGTGTGGACTTGGTGGACATTTTTTTTTGTTTTTCTGTCACAGGGTTTGTTGCAGAGAAGCCATTTTCTTGCTGACTTCAGTCTCTGAGGTGCTGTAGAATTTCCTGTTTTTGATCCACACACTAAAAGCTTTTTAAAGATTTTATCGTGTTATATAGAGTTAGTAGAAAAATTGGAACTTTCATAATATATTGTTGGTGGGTTTGTTTAAGATGGAACATTTGAAACTGTCATGTTGGCCTTTTCCTGCTTCTGTTTATCTTGTAAGAACAGCAGCATGGGCTTGCAACTATGGGACAAAAATAACCTTACTCATTTTAAACAAGGAGAAAACTCCAATTTTTCATTAGTTTATAGGTTGTGTCTCAAAGCATAACCCAGAAGAGTGTTTGCTGTCCTTGAGGTGACTTCTGATTGCTGGGGCTAAAAATAGCCATGGAACTAAGATGCCTAGTTCATGGTTAGATAGACAACTTTCAGAAGTGAGGGGTGTTCAGTTTGTTGCAGTTCTTGACCAAAATTCAAGTTACAAAGGTTCAGCTGATCGCAACCAATCAGACTCTACCAACTTGAATTTTTTGATATTGTTCTTTAACCCCATAAATGCTGTCGAAAGCCTGATCCATAGGGAGACTAATTTGGGCCTTGCCTCATGTCTCCTGTTAGGCACCTTGCTTAAAACTAGTTTTTCTCAAAAACTGGTAGCATGGTTTTTGGCTTTTGTGCCAATGTGTAGCAGGCCCACCTTCAGCAATACAGTTAATTTGAAAAGCATTCTGGCAGTTCCTCCATAGTTATCTAATGATCCAGCAATTTCAGTCTTAGGCATATACTCAAAGAGGCCAGTTTGGCCATTGTTTCTTGGTTTTACCTGTCAGCATTCTTTTTCCTGTGGAAGAGCAGTGTGCAAATATAACTTTTCTTGATAATACTTTTCCTACCTTCGGTGGCTACACATCAATGAAAAAACAAAACATATACACATTATAATATTATTTGGCACTTAAAAAATGAAGTACTGATATAATATGATACAATATAGATGAGCCTGGAAAATATTAATATTAAGTGAAAGAAATTAGTCACAGGGAATATTAATGTTAAATGAAAGAAATTAGTCACAGGGGGCCAAATATTTCATGATTCCATTTATGCAAAATATCTGGAATAGGAAAATCTATAGAGACGGGAAGTAGTAGATTAGTGGTTGCTTAGGGCTGGAGGGAGAGAGGTTGGGAGTCATCGTTAAGGGATACAGGGTTTTTTTTTTGGTGGCAATGAATATGTTCTAAAATTCTGACGATGGCTCTACAGCTTTGTAAACATACAGTGGACACTGATTGGTATACTTTATTTTTTTATTTTTTTTTTTTATATATATTTTTTATTTATACATACAAGCTGGGGCACAGGCCAGAGGCGTGGGGCGGTGAGAGGAGACAGAGACAGTGCCAGAGACAGTGGGGAGCAGAACAGGCAGATCAGAAGTACACTGCTGAGGGGAGCAGCGGGCGAGGCAGGAGAGGTCTGCCACACCATGTGGGATTCTCCCCGGCCGGGCGTCGAACTCGCATCGCCGCTGCCAACAGCTCCACAGCACAGCGCTCAACCGCTGCACCACCGGGGAGGCCCTGATTGGTATACTTTAAATGGGTAAAGTATATGATACATGAATTATATCTCAATAAATTTGTTAAAAAGTGAATTCAAGGAGAATCTACAGAGAACTGAAAGAGCGCCTGGAATGACTATGTGATACCTTTCTTTCTCTAAGGTAGCTATCAATGTAGTTGTTTGCTTTTCTTGTCCTTCCCTCTTTTTCATTCATTCTTTCATCTGTAGTTATTGACCAACCAGTCTATATCAGGCACTATGTTAAATATTGGCTATATAGTTGTGAAGAAAAAAAGATGTAGACCTGGAATTTACAGTCTGTTGGGGGGCAGAGGTATTCAGTAAACATTTACAATTTACACAAATACATGTTGGATTGCATACTGTACTCTGTACCATGAAGGAAAAGCCTAAGAATCTGTAAGAGATGTAGTGGAGAAATGATTCAGATTTGCGAATTATTAAATACTCCCAACAAAATGCCATTTAAATTAGACCCTGAAGGATAAGTAGGAATTAGTTAGATGATGATTGGGTAGAAGAGCATTCCAGGCATTTGGAACCTCTGTGTAAAAGTTCTGATCTATAAACTGGCTTAGTGCTCCTACGGAAGGGCAAGCAGATCATACACTGGTGGAGTGAGGAGGTGTGAGTAATTCACATTTAATGGACATGGATGCTTCCAGTTTTTATGGTATATAAGATGTTTTAATTTAGGAAAGAAATAGGAATCATTGAGAACTTTAAAGTGTAATGCTGGCATGTTATTTACAATAAAAATATTGTTTTGGTTGCTGAGCTGAGATGGCTTAACGGGCAGCATAAATGGAAGTGCAAAACCAAGTTTGGAAGTAATTACAGTGGTTCAAACAAGATTTCATGAAGATTGGTAGTATCTTGGTACTGAGAAAGGTGGCTAGCTGCAGATGGATTTTAGCTATATTTTGAAGGTGTAATCACTTGATAAATTAGATGCATATGATAATGTATAAATAGTTATCAAAGGTGACTGAGCTTTTTTGGCTTCAAAAACTAGTGAATGTATGGAGAGGCTATATAGCAAAGTATTAAAACTAACACATTTATCTGGACAAAAAGGAAAAAGATATTTTATGAGCATTGCCTGAAAGATGCAAGAAAGATATGGGATTAAAAGCACATATTGAAAAATGGTGTTGTACAAAAGCAGGGATAACTTTCTTTTGAGAAACTAAGGTAGAGCAAAGGACTACTTTTGATTTAAAGATAAGGCAAGGATATGGTATTCTGTAAGGTGAACTTTAATGGGTTGTTTTTTGAAATTGTCCAAGAATAGTAGACTTAAGATGGAGAGGATGAATGTGCGAGTATAAGTTTTAAGTGAGTGAAGCAGTTGCCTTCCCAGGGGTTGGAGGATGAAAAACACTACTTATCCTTCCATTCTAAGTTTCATTAATTTTAGTTTCCCTAAGAATTTCTTATTCTTGCACATGCTGTTTCCTCTGCCTGGAATTTTAATTTTGTTCTTTTTTTTTTTTTTAAAGATTTATTTATTTATAGAGGAACTGGGCTGTAGGCTAGAGGTACAGGGGCAGGGGGAGTGAGAAGATTCTCCAGAGATAGAATGGGGAGCAGAACAGGCTTATCTACTGAAATACACTGCTAAGGGGAATAGCAGGGTGAGATAGCTCCATGGCAGGCAAACTCAGGCCTCAGTGGTGATAGCATGAGAGCTTTGAGAATTAACCCCTAGGCCACTAGGGAGGCCCCCTGGAATTTCATTCTTTATCTTATCTTTTTAGAGAATTCTTATTCATTCTTTGACCAACCTCAAGTTTCAGTGTTTGTCCTCTGGGCGTAATTAAATGCCCATTGTGAGGTCCCATGGATCCTGAATTTGACTGCATTTAAAATTTGATTGCATAGTCTGTGCGTACCTGTTTTCATTGGTAGGCTGTAAGTTCTTGCTAATTTTTTTTTGTTTTTTCTCCTGGCACTTAATTTCATACAAAGCATCTAATAGGCACTCATTGAACTTTTACTCAATGAATGAATTGTAGAAATCTTTTTTGACTAGAAAATATGCTTGGAACAATTCCAAATATAGCCAAGTATGAGGATTGATTTTTCTGCTTTTGGTGTCTACACAAAAACTGTCACTTAGGTGCAAGACTCAGTGTTCTTTAGCCTTATGTTAAAAGTGATCTGGATATTTTAGAATGAAGGGATGGTAAAGGACAAGTTGTTTTTTATTCATTTAGTTTGGTCTGGTTAACCTCACTGAAAAGAAACAACATGCACAAAAATACACAGCCAGGCTTTTTCCACATGGAGAGTAGTTGAAATGTGAGGAGACAAGTGAAAAAAAATTCTTTAAAATTTACAGTACTTTTAAGATGGTGCTAGTCAATTTGCCATAACTTTTTTGTTGCAAGCGTTTTTAGATGAAGCACTTTTGCTACAAATACTTTTGTTGCATAACTTTGGCTGTAAGGCAATATTACCATAAAAGATGAAATTCTGGGTAATAATTTGCGATCGTTTGGTTTCAACTAATGCAGTATTCCTATTTTTGAATTATAAATTTACATTGAGTAAATTTACTGCAAGTGTAAAATAAGAGAATATGAAGCCAGACTGCACATTGTGATGGGAAACGATAACATATCAGTTGGCAAATCTTTTTGTGAACCTGGGCAGCCCTCTAGTCAAAATCAAAGTTAACCAAGTTATAGCAAATATAAATGAGTAGTTCACAAGAGTCTTCATGAGAATTATCAATTTCTCAGTTAATTCAGATACAACAATTTCTTCTTTAATGCTGTCTTTACAAAATTTATTATGAAATACTAGAATTTGAGAGCAAAAGAGGAATCATGTTCCTATTTCCTCCATCCCCCCCTCCATCAGATAAATGGTTATCTGATTCCTGATAAGTTTCTTGAAATTGGTGAAAATTTTTTGCTACTTGTTAGTGGAGATCATGATGTAGCTAGAATTTGGCACATCATCTGACTTAAATGACTTGGTGACAGCCAGGACTTGGCATGTGAGGAAACATTTAAATGCAATCCAGGTATATACTAGACTTACATACATTACATATAATGACATTAAATAACTATATCCTCTCTGTCAGAAAGCAATATAGGAGACTTTCACAGTTCAGAGCAATGCTCAGTAACAATACACATCCTATTATTTGGAAACTGATAGCTCAATTTAAAAAATTAATTGTATTTTAATTGCAGTAACATTGATTTATAGTGATATATATGATTTAGGGGTACAGGTTCTTACCTCTTCAGGTGTGTTACCACACCATGACCATTATCAAAGCACAATAATTTTCAGCATTGAACCCGTTCCTCCCTTTCCTCCCCACCCCACTCTCCTATCACCACCTTCTGATAGACTCAATCCTGCAGTCAGATTTCTAGAATTCATTTTGTTGTTTCCATTGCTTCCTTCCTCTATATCCCACATATGAATGAAATTATCCAGCATTTGTTTTCTTCTTCTTACTTATTCCACTTAGCATAATCCCCTCTAGTTCAATTGATGCTGTCATAAGTGGTAAGATATCATTTTTTTAAAAATTACTGAATAATATTACATTGTGTATGTGTACCACATCTTTATCCACTCATCTGTTGGTTTTTCATATTTGGCTTTTGTAAATATTGCTGCAATGAACATTAAGAGTGCATGTATTTCTTTGAATTAATGTTTTTGTGTTCTTCAGATAGAGACCTAGGAGTAGAATTGCTGGATCATATGGTAGATCTATTTTCAATATTTTAAGGAAACTTCATACTGTTTTCTATAGGGACTGGACTGGCCTACAAATTCCATTGACAGTGTAGTGGGGTTCTTTTTCTACAACCTTTGATAACACTTATTTTCTGGTCTTTTTGATATGGGCTATCTTCATGAGTGTAAGATAATATTTCACTGTGGTTTTAATTTTTATATCACTGATGATCAGTGATGAGGGACATTTTTTCATGTGCCTGCTTGTCATATTTATGTCTTCTTTTGAGAAATGTCTATATAACTCTTCTGCTCAGTTTTTTTTTTTTTTTTTTTTTTTTTTTTTTTTTTTTTTTTTTTTTTTTTTTTTTTTTTTTTTTTTTTTTTTTTTTTTTTTTTTTTTTTTTTTTTTTTTTTGTTGATTTGTGAGTTTTGTAGGTCTTGGATATTAGCCCCTTGTCAGATGTATGATGTGCAAATATATGTTTCCATTCAGTAGGGTGCCTTTTTTCTTTAATGATAGGTTCTTTTGTTCTGAATAATCTTTTTAGTTTGATGCAGTCACATTTGTTTATTTTTGCTTTTGTTTCCCTTGATGTGGTTGAATCTCCAAAGACATCCCTGAAGTCAGTGTTGTTGAGTGCATTATTTATGTTTTCTTCTATGTATTTTGGGTTTCATGTCTTAGTCCAAGTATTTGAGCCATTTTGACTTAATTTTTGTAGATATTGTGAGATAGTGGTCTAATTTCATTCTTTTGCATAATGTTGCCCAGTTTTTCCCAATTCCATTTGTTGAAGAGACTACCCTTGTTCCAGTGTATATTCTTGGCTCCTTTGTTTCATTTTACTGTACATGTAAGTGTGGGTTAATTTCTGAAACTCCATTTCTGTTCCATTGGTCTGTGAGCCTATTTTTATTTCAATGCTACAGTATTTTGATTACTTTAGTTTTGTAGTTAGTTTGAAGTTTAGAAGTTATTTCCTCTGTTCTTTCATTCAAGATTGTGTTTACTGTTCAGGCCTTGTGTGTTTTTTTTTTTTAATATAAATTTCTGTAATGTTTGCTCTGTATCTTTGAAGAATGTCATTGAAAATTTGATAGGAATTGCATTAAATCTGTATATTGCTTTGGGTATGATGGTCATTTTAATAATGTTAAAATTTTGCCAATCCATGAACAAGGAATATTTTCCGTTTTTTTTTTGTCTTCTCTTTTTTTAAAGAATGTTTTATGGCTTTTGTTGTAACACATTTTCACCTTCTTTGTTACATTTATTCCTAGGTATGCAGTACCTTTTAAAAATATTATTTGGATAGTTTTACTTCTTCTTTCCCAATTTGGATTCCTCTTATAACTTTCTCTTACCTAATTTCCAATACTATGTTAGATAGCGTTGTTAGGAGTGGGCATTGTTGTCTTGTACCTGATTCTAGAGGAAAAACTTTCAGTTTCTCACCATTGAATATGATGCTAACTGGTGGTTTGTCATTTATCACTTTCATTTTCTTTCTAGCCTTATTTAATTAAACGTTTTTGTGAAACTGACACCTATCTTAATGAAGGAAGAAATTCTAGTGAAAAAGTGTTATATTATGTCATTTTAAATTAACCCCTCTTTTATTTTTTGTGGTTTTATCTTTTTTAAATGGCAGGATTGTTCTATGGATAATTAGTTATATGGTGAAATTGCCTATGGCAAAGACTTGCAATGAAACTACCTAATATGCTCTTAAGATTGTCTCTAAAGTATTAAAAAATCATTTGTGGCTGCAGAGAAGTTGGCAATACTCACTATAGGAGACAGCCAGAATAGTGGAGAGGACTCCCAGCTCTGTCTCTAAGTAATTTGCAACTTTAGTTATGATTTGAAACCTTATTTTTACCTGTGTATGTAATAAGAGTTATAGTAGGTGTTTTCTAACCCACTCTCCAGGAACATTTGGTGACTGTATTCATTGACTATTTGATTTGTGTGTATGTGTTTCTGTAATAGAAAACAGTGGTCTCTATAAGGTTCAAAAGACTAAGATTTTGTAATAACTAAACAGAGTCATAGCTACTGATTCAAAATTTGGTTATTTAGAATTGTTTTAATAATGTGAGTCTCAAGAACTCCTTAATAGAATGTCTACTTATTTGCATTTCTGAACATGAAGTGGAATAAAACTGAATGGAGGGCTCTGGGATCAATTACATGTGGTTTGAATCTAGGGTCTGCCATTTACAAGCACGCACAATTATTTAATCTCATTAAATCTAATTTCTCATCTATGATTGTGACCAATATTATTATCTATCTCTGTACTGTCACAAGGACATTAAAAGTGATGCAATATTTTAAAATAACACAAGGTCTGTTCTATTGTAGGAACATCATCATCATCATCATAACAGTAGTATAATATTTCAAGTTGGTCTCATATTTGTAAAATGTGCTTGTAGCTCGTTTGCATTACCAATATTTGGGCCAAGAGGGAGTTTTTAGAGGGCACGTGAAGAAAGAGTATCTGGAGAGTGACTCTTGACCTTCAAACTATGAGTAATTCTAGTTTTTCACTTTTACAGAGCAGAAAATAATATCCCATGGTAGTTTTGACACACTCAAATTCACACAAGTAAAGTAACAACAAATGCTATGGAAAAGAAAACCATAGGAGGATGATATATGATTCTACACACATTAATATATTACATTAAATGGCATCATGGTGTGTCTAGGAGTTTTTCTGTATGACTGAATGATATACCAAGTAACAATTGGTGCTTTGGATTTGAGGTGATTTCTAGACATACCCAGTTTGGGACTCTTTAACTCAAGAGCAGCAGGTGCCAAGAAGTTTATAGACTATTGTTTTTTGAAATGGAATCTCAAAACATCCTACTTTTCTCATGCTTTGGAGCTGCAGCTGCATGAGATAAAGATTATTGAACTAGATAGAATTCAGACTTGCCAGGGAAAATTAAAAAAAAAAAACCAACCCAAATAATTCGATTCCACTACCAGAACTTTTGGTGTTTTGGTCTGGAGAAGAAAATGTCTCAGCATCTATATATTTTTTCCTTATGTTTTCTTCAAAGCTTTCAAGTAATAATTCCAAATGTAATGTAATACAAATTAAATAATAGAAATATTGTACTCCTAGAGATATTTTTAAGATCAAAATTTTCACATATGATGTATCATTGTTTCCACTGTATCTATGAAGGTACAAAATCCTTATACTTATATTGCTTAAAAATCTCCCCTGGTGATTTTGATGTCCATCAAGATTGAGAACTCCTAACAGGGAATTAATTTAGGACTCAGAGTTCATTTATGGATTTATTAATTATTAGAGGTTGTTTATAATCAGTGTTGTTGGTATTTTAGTTATTTTTCCCAGTTGGACAAGGGAGTGACTGATTAAAACAAAACAAAATGAAACAAAACAGAGAATGTATTCTAATGTATTAAGTGTTACTTGTCTGGTGCAAAATCCCCTGACTCAGAGAAGGGAATATTCTTTATTCCAGTCTCTGTGTTGGACAATCTCTGTGAGTGATTGGCTAGGGGAGGTGATGTGGCATTAAGGAAAGAGCATTAAGCTGGTAGTCAGGAGGCTGGGAGCTCTGGGATCTGGTGCCAGCCTTGCAGCTTAATGAGCTTTGTGACCTTTGCAAGGTACTTCACCTCCATGGGTTTCTGTTCCCTCATCTGTAAATTGAAGGGGACTTGAACTAGATTATTTTTAAGATTTATGTCTCAAAATCCCATGATTTATTTAATAACAAGTTTCAGTAGTTACAATTGAAAGCTAAGTTCTCAATTTTGTATTTTAGAATCAAGTCCCTGAATACTTGAGAATAAAAGCAGATGATATGATTGATTCAGGGTGCATTAAAGCAGCAAATCTGGTAATCTGTAAGCTAACTATGTGATTTTCAGACTGACCATGACTCTGGGGATTTAGAATAAGTAGAATATTCCATGAATAGCCCATGAGTGGTAATTAGTTGGGAAAAACCAGAGAGCTCAAAGTGCTGGCGATAGTGGATAAGTAAAAAAAAATAGATGTGATGAGGAAGAAGGCTGTAAGAGATCTATAGTGGAATAGAGGTTTTGGTTGGGAAATGGAATATTAGAGTTTGATTTCAGAAGTAGGACAATTCTGCTTGTTTATTTCCTGGACCCACAAAGTTCCATGGTTGTCCTTGGGATTGGGTTCTGTTATAGACAGAGATGAGGCAAAGATTGCTGTTACTGAGAAAGTTAAAAACTGATGTGCCCAAGACTCATGTAGATTGTGCATTCCAGTATCAGGACCTCCCAGAATGGCGGTAGTATTAGGAGTAGAGAGGCCATAATTTGATGTCAAATTCTCAGTGAGGGTGAGGTCATGATCAGAACAATGGTATGTAACTAGGACAGTGATATTGCTTAGGGGGGGATTAGATTTAGAAATTTTATATGCAAGTGGGAAAGTTCTGGAAATAACAGTAGAAATAGAAGCCATCATTATATCACAATATGTGCAAATAAAGAATCACTATGTTGTACACCAGAAGCTAATGTAATGTTATATGTCACTTATACCTCAATAAAACAACAACAAAGACAGAAGTCAGAGGGGTATTTATATTATTGTTTGATGGCAGTTTGTGATCTGTTATTTGAGAGCTGTGCTGATGTTCTATCTAGATGTTCCACCCACGTGTTTTACCTAGATGTCATTACTTCTACTCATGGGGAAATAGAAGAAATAGACCCTGAAACCTTTTAAATAACTTGGCTGCCTACTTTTAAGAGTTTTCTTTTGTCCACCTAACTTCCTCAATGTTGATTTTCTTTGGGACTTGAAATATTCTCCCCAGTTCTCAAACTTCTTTTGAAGAGTGATAGATATTTGGTTCCTCAACCTAAATAGAAGCTGATTTCTATGAATGGAAAATTTAGCAAATCATGGCAGTAATGTGTATTGATTCTTCTTGCTCCACAGGCCAGATCAATGTGAAGAGTGAATGTCGTAATTTCCTGTGCTGTCTGTAATCTCAAAGGTATTCGTAGAGAAATTGATGATAAAGACTGAAATTTTACCTTGAAAAATTGTGAAATAGTCTGTCTCACCTCTGGAAAACTCACGCCAGGCGTTTGTGGCCAAGGCATTGTGATTGTCAAAGATCAGAAAGTTGGGGATCTTTCATTCTCCTCTGGGATCTAGAAGTGGTGGTTTCAGTTCTTGCTTTTTCATGGTATAGGATTATGGGACAAATCCCAAGCAATTTAGATTGCCTTGAATTGAAGAACTGCTTGAGAATGCAAAATCAAAAATCTATACTTTTCCTGAAATGATTATAACATTTATCTGAGATTGGGATATACTATAGGTAAATGCAAACAAAACGTAGTTTCGTAGTAAATAGTGTACTATAAAAATTTTTGGAGTTTAACCTTATTATTTTACAAAGGAGCAAACAAAGTCCAAGAATGAGATTTTTCCTAAGTTAGCATCCAGTTAGAACAGGGTTGATCCAGTTCTAGGAAATAGGCATACCACTTTTCTTTGGTTGTTTAATGATTTTTAGTGTGTGTTAATGTGTGTGTATAAACATTGTGCATTTTGATGACCATACAGTACTTTATTCCAGGTTGGCATTTGATCTATTTTGAATTTTATATAGTATTTAAAGATGATCAAAAATGTTCAAAGGACACTGAATTTTTCTAGAAGCCTGAAAATAGTCTTGGTGTGTATAGAGAGTGGCAGTTGGTGTTGGGGTCCAGGATAAGTTGGGTGTTGGTAAGTCACTGAGGAAGCACTGGTCTTGGGGCAAAACAAACATAATTGGTTATGGTCTCGGTGAATATTGGAAGATGACACCCAGCTCATGCTGAACTGAGGGAATGGATCTGCTATGAGTGAAGGTAATCTTAGCCAAGCTGTCTTGGGTTTCCTTGATATGGTGATGGTGTAATATTTCCATTCATCCTAAAAACTATCCTGTGGTTTCTTTCCTTCTTTTCCTTAGAGAAAAATTACTGGGGAACTCGGGGAGAGAGTAGCAGAATGGCTGGAGTTACATTTCTCAGTGTTTTCAAATGGCGTTACTGAGATGCTGTTTATTTTGCCCAGAGATAAAATATGGCATTGACAGAAGGAAGGTTTTTGTTCAGTTTTCCTTTTTCTGGGAACAAGTTATTGTCCCTAGCTCTATACATTTTACCATACTGGGGAATATTACATTTTTAGTGGGAAATTAATTTTTAAGTCTCTGAGTTTTTACTGTTACGGTTGGTTGAAAAGAAAAAAATTCAACTGATCAGGAGAATATATTGGTCATACTCCATAGAACAAGTGAACCTAATTTGACTTTGTTTTTTTCCAAGTGAGCTGACTGACTTTTGGACAAAACTGGGGGGCTACTTCGGCACAATTCACTAACAATCATAGGCTATAGTAAGTCAAAGTGATTTACGATAAATTCTTACTTGATTCAGAATTTCTGGGGAATAATATATTATGGTGAACTAAGAATTATCACTGAGACTGACTAATAAGTTAGAGGAAAAATCAAACATTGAAATTTACCCAACATAAACTCTTTGTTGAAAGTAATATAAATTTTATAGTTTCAAGTACAGAATCAAACTAGATTCTTAGATGCATGCACCAGAAGCTGTCTGTGACTGACTAGGTAGAAGAGTTTGTTAAAAGGTTATTGGGAAGCTCATAGAAACACTCATCTGACTGGATAAACAGGTTAAGTTCCCAGGGACCATCTCTAATTGCAATAGCAACACTGGCATTTTCCATAGCAACAGTGCTGTACATGCACCAGAAACTTGGCATTGAAAATATTCTCCCGACCAAGTCTGGACCTTTCCTGTCATCAACAGAAATGAAATATGGATTCCACCAAGAACATCCTTTGATAAACTTCTCACTTCTGAATCTTAATCTCACATGCAGTTCAGAAACATGTCCTTATGTTACCTAAAAATTTTGGAGTAGTGATTGCTCTAGGTTGCTTCTTGAGATAAGATTTGAAAGACTTTCCATAGAAAGGGTGGGTCTCTAGGAAGCATTACAAACACCCTCTACACCGTGTGTCTTGAGGTATTGATAGATCAGATTAGTCAGTTTCTCCATCTGTAGAATGGGATAAG
This sequence comes from Scalopus aquaticus, assembly GCA_004024925.1. NCBI lineage: Eukaryota > Metazoa > Chordata > Mammalia > Eulipotyphla > Talpidae > Scalopus > Scalopus aquaticus. The sequence continues at coordinate 24,038 of PVIJ01014011.1, read as the reverse complement.
CTATTTTTTTATCCATTCACAAAACTGGTATATAAGCAAATGATTTGTTATGTAACTAAAAGTCCAGGGTCCCACGGTACTTTCTTCTGGAAATTCTTGACATGACAGGTCTGATTTTCATATTGGCTCCCAAGCTTTCTGGAAGGTATAATGATATCATTGGGGAAACTTATTACTTAATTGGTGCCCTATTTATCTATGTTTTCCACTCTAGCATAATTAACCTACCAGAATGAAGGCTAGGTAGTTCCTCTTATTTTGCGGGAGTCCCCGGCAAAACATGTTATCTTCCCTAACCTAGGATATAGTGGCTATGTCCATACTGGGAGCTGGAAGTTTGATGCAGCCCATCACAGAACTTTATTTAAAATAGCTTCTCTCAAATTGACTTAAGAGAATTTTGGTTCTCAGTGTGGCAAATGTAATTAGTAAGACTTGTTTTATAGCTTTATTGAATATTTACTAATGTGCTAGGAACTGTACTTCTTATACATTATTTCATTAAATTCTTACTCAAGTTCTATGATGTATACATTATAATCATCTACATTTTATAGGTGAGGACTAAGTATTAAAGAGATTAGATGATTATTTAAAAGTCTCAGGGTGTAAGTGACAGATCCATAGCTGGTTCTCTTAACCTCTATGGTGTGCTGTGAAGGCCTCAGAACTGTTCACAAAAATAGCTGATCAGCCCTGGGGTATGGAACTTCACCATAGCTTTCCAGAGGGTGCTTCATTCTAGCAAAATCATGACCCCAGCACTTTTGTTCTTAGCTTCCTCTTTACTAATTTGACCTTGTGGCTTGACTCAGACTTAGATTAGTTTTCCTCCCTCCTCCCAACATTTTGGTTTGTTTGTTTTTTTTCTTTCTCTGATTCAGCTTGGTTCATGTCTTGGATATAGATATTTTTTTCCTCACATTTCATTAATTTCTGACCTTGGCTATACTGAAATGATACTCATGGGTCCTCCCCAATGACAGGTACCAAAGTATGATGATCCCGTGGCCCTAAAAAATTGGCCAGTGAATGCAAAACTTTCTCCAGTCATGGGAAACATCACCTACTTCATCAATTTCAATAATACTTTCCTCTATCTCTACATCTCTCCCAGGCACAATTAATACCCTTTAATTTTTTTTTCTATTCTCTCACCTTTGGAAAGAAAATCTTACCTATTCTGAAGACTTTAACTAGCTCCTATATTGAGAACTTCCAGATCAAGACTTTGGACTCCAACTTCTTTTTTAACCTCTTTTTTAACCTTCTTTTTTAACCTCCAACTTCTTTTTAACCTCTAAATCTCACCTGTAATGTACTAAAACAAATTTCATCTTTTCTTTCTCTTCTGCCTCATTCCTTCTTTCCATTTTATTTCCAAATACCTTTATCTTTTCTTTGAACCACTGTGATCTCTTTTAATATCTAGAAACAGATATTTTGAACTCAGTTCAGTGTTTTCCATAAAAGAACCAAAAATTCCTATCTAATAAGATCCATTTCCATCTCTCTTTTCTGAACTTCAGTAAACAAGAAGTTCAAACCAATGAAATGTACTAAAGTAGAATAACAAATTAACTCGACAAGTTATTATTATTTTTAAAGATTTTTGCTAATATGAACTCCCTGACCTGTGCAGTGAATAGTGTACCCTTACTATCCCAGTGATTAAAGAAGCAGCTTCTTGTGTCCTCCTGATTCTAGTTCTCTCATTCTAAGACATCTTTTATTTCAACAATAAATGGTTAGGATTTTTGAAGGGCAGGTCAGTGGAGGTTATATCTACTTGTTAGCCATAAAAACTGCTGGATTGATTGTTAAGTTTTAAATGGATTTGTCATCCATCTTGGCAGAATCAAAAGCAGATTTTATGACTTGCTTTAAAATAAAGTTCAATTTAATTCTTACTTTATATCCCAAGAGAAAACTCTTTTTGAATTATTTAGGTTTTGCTAACAATCCCATGACATATTATCCCTCAGCTGTGATGGATTGAGATAGGATAGACTTGCTTTCAGTGCCAAAGAATACCCAAGATACCACTTCAAATCTAGTTAATGAATTATTGTCTCTTTTTTGAATCCATCACATTATTAATTATGATCATGAATGATTTAAATGTCTTATTCTGAAACCCTGAGACCATGAGTTGTTCCCTTAGTGTTGAGAAACAATGATATACTTATACATACATATATACTGATCACGTTTTGTGATATGGGGCTACTATGTACATATAATACAATTTTGGGGAAACACATTTGCAATTTTAGAACTGGCCAAATCTGTGAATACATTTACAAAGTGAGGAAAAGGATGTTCTCTGTCATATTTATGGGTTAAAAACTGTCATGGGATGCCAAAAATTTATGTGTAACCCAAATGTCTCCTAGTCTAATCATGTAATGACAAAATTAGTTTATACTTACTCTTTTCCTGGTTCTATTTTTATTAAAATTTTATCTATCTGACATATTTAAAAAATTATATAGTTCCGGGAACACATCTTCACACCTTGATGTGTATATGCTTCACTTGCCCACTGCCAAAGTTCTAGGGTCATCACACCATCACACTAACCCCCTCTATCCTCTCCTCCCACTACTTTCCCTGTTCCCTCTGGTAACAACCATATTTTTCACAGTCTAAGATTTATTTTCGCTGGGCTCATATTTATATTATATATGCCTAATGTAGATTATATAAATAAATCATGTAATATATAATTATAATACCAACATGCATTTGTATTAAGTTCCAAATCAAAATGAATTTCGAAACCTTTCCTGGCATTAACTTATCCCCTAAAAGTGTTCCCACAGATATTATCAAGATGTGTCTCACATGTGCGTATAAACTAGTATCTTTAAATATAGTGACTACCAGTACTTTTTAAGTATTACTTTTATTGTTGTAAATAACAAATAACATGACATTTACCATCATAACCGTTTTAAAATGTTGAAGTTCAGTACTAGTAAGTATATTCAAATTGTGAAACACATCTCTGGAACTTTTTCATTCAGCTCTTTCTGATACCACTTGATCACACATTTGCAACTCTAGACACATTAAACAACTTCTTTTTTCTCTTCCCCAGGACCTGGTAAACACTACTGTACTTTCTGTTTCTGTGAATTTGAGTACTTTGGATACCTCATGTAGTTGAATCATACAGCACTTGTGTGTGTGTGTGTGTGTGTGTGTGTGTGTGTGTGTGTGTGTGTGACTGGCTTATTTTTCTTAGCATAATGTCTCGTTTTCATCCGTGTTGTAAAATGAGACAAGATTTCTTTCTTTGCAAAAGCGGTTGCTCCTCACAGGGTTTTCCACATTCTTAGGCTGTTCTGCTTATGCCTTGTGACTTGTATCAATTTTAAGATTTTGACCTGTAATCATAGGCTCCAATTCTAGTATAAGACTTCATCCAATCCAGCCATTAAGAAAATTTTTGTACACACACACACACTTTTCAGTATAACTTGAATTGACAAGGTGATATTGGTAGTGAAGGAATCCAAAAGACTGGAAAAGCCTACCTGCTTGAGAGAAATCCTGAGCTCAAATAAAAGGATTGTTCAACAGATCTTCGGAGATAACTTAAGCCTCTTAATGCTGAATAATTCTAATGTGTAAGTGTTGGGGATGTTTCTTTGATAATTTCAGTAATTTCTTGGCGACTAAGAGAGTGAGGCATAGGCTAAAGTGATCCTGAGGTTTTCCGTGGCACTTAGCTGTAGAAAGATGAAATCCTACGAGGGTCATGGACTAAGGAAGTCCTACTGGGAACAATATAGTCACTGTATTAGAACAAGAGTTAGGACTGAAGGGATCAAGACTCCCTCTTCTCCCATGTCCTTGGCTGTCCTGATATTCATATTGTGGGTAAGCAGCTTGTCGTGAAATAAGTAAGCTGGAACCAAAGACTGCCATTACCTAGACATGCTCCTGAAGTAGGTCATAGGAAGCCAGCGGATAGGCAATACCTGTTTCTGAAGTTAATGGAGGTAGAGATTACGATTACTTGACTTTGCTGACTTGTACCACTCCATTGTGTCTCTCTTCCCACCACACACACATAGTGAGTGTATTATTTTTAGAGTGAATGAATATGTGTAATTTCATTGGCAAGTGTGAAGATGTGCATTCTGCCCTTTGTGAGATATGAGATTACATTTTTTGTTGGGATGCTGTCTGTGGTTTATAATCATCTAAATATGTCTTGGATCTCTAGATAGAAATGTTTAAGACATATTTTTTTTCTACTTGAGTGATTTATCAATACTAGTTCCACAGAATTGAGTTGAGAAAGACAGGCAATACATTAATTTCAACAGAAAATTGACTCAGTTGAAAGCATGATATAGTGACATCTTAGGTTATAAACATGATGGGTATTGGGAAAAGAGATTTAATTCTTTCCAAATTAAAAAAAGTCATTGTGGATATTGGTTTGGTACATGAGATTCATTTCCCCCATCATTGCCTCAAGCACAATTTGATTTTGGAGAAAGATGAAGTGACCATGAATATTCAAGTGTTTACCTTCTATAAATAAATTTGCCAAACTTTATTATAATTCAGTGGCAAAGATTACAGAAAATAAATAATCTCTTTTCTGATCAAAGATGAGTTCTGAGAGATTGTCTAGCCTATTTTCCTTGTATACCATAGACTAACTTACCCCAACTGTTCCATATGCTACAGGACCCAACTCTCTACAGTAGTTGAAGGGCAGAAAAGCCAAAGGTTTAAAGACGAAGGTTCTTAACATGTCAAAATCAGCATCATACACAGTTTTGAACATAGCAGTCCCCACTGCCCTGAAGGAATGTAATTCTATGAACATTAAAAAAAAAACTTCTAGGGCCTCCCTGGTGGTCCAGCGGTTAAGTGCTGCACTGTGGAGCTGTCGGCAGCGGCAACGGGAGTTCGACATCTGGCCGGGGAGATTCCCACATGGCGTGGCAGACCTCTCCTGTCTCACCCGCTGCTCCCCTCAGCCGTGTATTTCGATGATCTGTCTGCTCTGCTCCCTACTCTGTCTCTGGTGAACCCTCTCGCTGCCCCATGCCTCTGGCCTGTACCCCAGCTTGTATGCATAAATAAATAAATCTTTAAAAAAATTCTTGTGTATCCTACATTCTGTGCCAGATAGGGGGAAATGAAATTAATTAGACAGTTGTCCTTGTCCTTGATATAAGCCAAATGTGAATAGAGGGGATGTATGCACAAACAGTAATGATAGTATTTACAAAGTTAGCTGTAGTGCTTGATTTGTGCCTAACACCATTTAAAATTGTGTGTGTATACATAAAATTTTATGTTAGTTAAACATAGACTAAAATTCAATGAGATAAATGGGGTATTCATAATAATAGGGAAAGAAATAAAGTGCTGTGTGATTACAAATGGAGGATCAGTTAATTCTGTCTTGAGGATGAGCAGATGAAGGAAAGCTACAGAGAGCAGGTAATACCTGGAGCTAGATTACCTTGATGAATGAATAGGAGGTGGAGTGGGAGTTTAAGCAAAGTCATGCAAGCACATGGTAGGTTCAGGACACAGTGAAAATGTCTCCGGTTTTGTAAATGACTGTTAAGAAACCTTAGAGGGAAGTGCTATGCATAGGTAATGACACTGGACTAGTTGTGGGTTGGGAGAATGAAACAGAGGAATGTATCTCTTCCTTCTACACAGTCATACAATGAATATGTTTTAAGTTCTAGATTTCTGAATAATATTAAAAAATATTGGTTCTATATTACAACAGAATGAACAGATTTTGAGCAGAGAGGGGCTCCCATTTTTAATGCCTCCATCTTCCTTCCTTTAATCAATGGTTGACATTTATTCCTTCCTTGAAAAAAGCAGGTTCTCTTGTAGCTCTAATTTCAGGTATACATGCCTGCTTTTTGCAGGTGAATACAATTTAAAAGACTGTTTTAAAGTAGTGTCTGTTTACATAATATTTTATTGTTTAAGTTAGATCACAGAATCCTGATATATGAAGTATATATCTGACTGACAGTAGAAAAGAGGGCATAATATCAGATGGCAGGATTTTTCTCCATGACATTAGTTTCAAAGAGCATTTACTCTATTACAGCCTCAGTTTCTCTTAAGTGACTAGTGGGTGATTATCTTAACTCATTTATAGTTTGAGACATTACTCGTTCTTGGACATAATCATTTTTTTAATTTATCAAATTTTTTAAAAACACTTTAGAGAAATATATCCTAATAAATAAATTTGGTAATGCATGATACCTTTTAAATCTATGTTTTACTGCTAATGAAGGTGAGTAAAATGATCTGAATAACTGAGAAAATACCATATTTGTGGTTGAACACTTAAAATGGTAAATTTGTCATTTTTTCCCCACAGGTTAACATGCAAATTAAAGTATAACTTGAAATTTCAGCAGAATTTTAGAAAACAAAAAAACCTTATTCTCACATTTATATATCAATGATCTTGTGTATAGACAATATCCTAGAGAATACACCAGAAAAGCATTAGCCTTAGTGAAGAAATTCAGTGGTTTTAGGGTATAAAATAAGAATATGAAAGTCAGACTTGATTTCCCAAAGACATCACTGAATTCAATGTTGTGTTTTCGCCTGTGTATTTTACAGTTTATCTTTTACATCCAGTCTTTGATTTATTTTGAATTAAAAAATGAGAGTGGTTTTGTTTCATTCTTTTGCATGTGACTATCACAGTTCCCCTTTACCATTTGTTGAAGAGATTTTCCCTTTCCCCATTGCATACTTTTGGATTCTTTGTTGTAAATTAACTGTACTATAAATATAGATTTATTTTTAGACACTCAATTCTAATCCATTAATCTATCTGTTTTTATTCTAATACTATACTGTTTTGTTTGCCACAGTTTTTTAGTATAGTTTAAAGTTTGGAAGCATGATACCCCCATTCTTTCTCTTTGTCATGATTTCTTTGGCTATTCAGGGTCCTGTATGGTTCCCTACAAATTTCAGTAATGTTTGTTCTATTTCTTTGAAGAAGGTCACTGAAATTTTAATAGGGATTGAACTGAAGCCATGTATTGTTTGGGTAAGAATGGCCATTTTAACAACGTTAATTCTTCCAATCCTGTGCAAGGAATATATTTTTGTTACTTTGTGTCTCAATTGCTTTTAACAATGCCTTATATTTTTCATTGTACCTGTCTTTCATCTCTTGTTAAGTTTATTTCTAGGTATTTAATTCTTTTTGATGCACTTATAAATGGGATTGTTTCTTGATTTCTTTCTCTTGTAGTTTATTTTTTGCATATAGAAACAAATAGACTTTGTTAATTGATTTGGTAGCCTGCTACTTTACTGTTGTGATTTATTGAGTCTTTAGGGTTTTCTATGTTTATTATCATGTTTTCTGAAAATAGTGATTATTTTGCTTTTTTCCCAGTTTGATTTCCTTTTATATCTATCTTTATGTTGCCTAATTACTGTAGCTATGACGTCTAATAATATGTTGAATAGTAGTGGTGGCATTCTTGAATGGGCATCCTTGTCTTGTACTTAATCTTAGAGAAAAAACTTTCAGTTTTTCATCCCTGAAAATGATATTAGCAGTGGATTTGTTGCAAATGACTTTTATTATGTTAAGGTATGTTCTGTTTTGTTAGATATTTAATTTTTTGAAGTAATTGTGAGTGGAATTATTTTCTTAATTACTTTTTCATCTCATTCATTGTTTATATATTAAAATATTACAGATTTTTATAACCTGCTGACTTGCTGTATTTACTTATTAAAAGTTACTTAACCTTTCTGTTCCCTAGTTTGCTTGTTTTAAAAAGTGATACATACCTCCTAAGCTTACTGAATTATTAAATAAGTTAATCTATTGGTATTTAAAGTTATTAGAATATTACATAGCATGTAAGTGCTATATAAGTGTTTGCTATAATTGTCATTGTTATTATCACTATATTTTTACTGGAAAATTTTAAGCTTCCGTAGGGGAGGACTGATGACCAATTTATCTTTATATATTAAAATTTGCTTAAAACAGTACTAAGTATGTAAGGAATTAGTAACGTTTTGTTGGCTGAATGAAGAGGGAAACAGAGGCAGTAAAACACTTTGATTAAAAGCATGTATTTTGAGTCCCGGTGTTACTTTTATCCTGCTGTCTTGGTTCACTTTACTATCTCTCAACTTAGCTTCATTATTTATAAAATATGGAAAATATTGGTATATCTCTTACATGGTTATTATGAGAGGATTATGTATATACATAATGATTGATTGATGAACTTGTATAGTAAACATTTGATTCAGCTAGCTATTATTTTTATTAAGCTTTTAGTTGAAAGATAGTACTAAAAGGGCAAGTGAATATCTTTCAATTGGTCATCTTGAAGGTACTGAATTAGAGCTTGAGCAGAGATGGGGGAAAGCTGAATGTCTGAAATGTTGGCAACAGATAGAACGCATAAGCAAATTCTTTAATCCAAAGTCAATATTCAGAGTGATTTGTAAAATATAACTTTTTATATTTCTAAATGTTAGGTTTAGAAAACTGAAGAAATCTGTATGCTCCATTTTGTTTTGCTGTTTTGATATCCTCTGAAATTTTGTTAGTTCAAAAATATTTCTAATATAGTGAATGCTGTAATACATGGTTGCACTTCACTGGGGTTTCAAGGAAGGAGAACCATCTTAGATCTGAGAGGAAGGGAATTCATATACATTGAGTATCTCCTATGAGCTTTCCAGACATTCTCATTTCATAGTCACAATTTTTTTAAACATGTTTAATAGACAAAAAGGGAACTCAGTCAAGGCCAGGGGCTGACAAGGGTAGGTAGGATATGAATGTAGTTCATTTCATACTCCCTGCTTTATTACATGCTTCCTAGGAACTGATTGATATCTGAGTGGCCATGTGTAGAAAGATTAATACTCATTAGACTGACAACTTCTGGGTCCACAGGTAAAAGATTTTAAGTGAAAGATTCAGGGAGATATGGGCTGAGTTGAAAGAGGGAAGGGATTTCTAACTACTGAGGCTGGACATTAATTTGGAGGGCATATATAGGGGGTGCAAAGGTGAGACAGAGCTTAAGTTAAATTCTAACTTTATGATGCCGTGATTCTCAAAGGGAAGCAATGAGAAAAAGAGAAGGAAAGGAATGAGAGAAGGGGAATGAAGAGGACATGAAGATAGTGAGAAAGAGAAAGAGATGGAGGTATGTGAAATATGTGAGGGAGAATGTGAGAAGGGAAGTGAAGGTCATTTGAGAAGGGGCACATTCATAGAGAAGAAAGGGAGCAATGTTATTGTGTTTGGGCAGTCCTAGTGGCCTTTGGAATGTGGGTTGAATAATGGAGTTTTCACTGGAGCGGAAAATTGTGTATACAAAAGTGGCTTCATAAGCCAGGCATATGGGAGGTGTTCTTTTTTGACAGAATTTCCTCCAGCGTTGGATTGTATATTTTTGCTCAATCTTTACTTAATTTATACTCTTTATAAATTAAGGTTATACTTAATTTATAATCTTACTTAATTTATAATCATGAGGAAAATGATTGCTGAATTTAAATTGATCACTTTATAAATAACTCTGGAAGGGAAAATAAGGGGGAAAAGTGACAATGAACTTCCCTTTGCCTGACAACAAATACCATTCTTAAGCAAAACCAGAGGACATGTAAAAGTAAAATGTTATTTCAAATGACTACACATTTATTTAAAACTTTAAAAAAAGTTTTCTCTTTTACCAGAAATAGTGGAAAGGGCAAAGAATATTCTTAAACTGGTATATGTAATGTGAAAAAGCAGTGTGTAAGGGCAAGGAATTAACTTCTCAGGATTGACTTTGGAAACTTTCTTCTTTAATTATAGATTAAAACAGTGTCCTTTTTGGCAGTGTCCTTTTGGCTCAGTATGAAATACAGAGCATAAATCAATACTACTACACAGTATGGTGTAGAAATTCTTAAGAAGAAAGTGCAAATTACAAATTGTGCTAAGGAAGAAATGATTTTTAATTGATAGTGAATCTGTTTTGACAAAAATAAATTTTTTGTTACACTGACACATCTATCCGTAGATTTTCTGTGTGTTCATTAAGATATGCTCATATTCTCTCTGCTAAAATGGCCTAGGATGAAAAGTTTGTCAATTCTAGTTCCATCATTAATTAGCGGAAAGTTATTTTAATTTCCTAGGTCTTGGTTTCTTTACCTTTTATAGAGTTGAACTAGATAACCTTAAAGAGCCACATTTTCTCAAATGTATTCTGATACTCTTATAAGAAGGATCATTACAATTACTGAATCCAAACATTTTGAGGAAATATTAGCATATGTGAAAGTATTGAGATGTGAGGAGGGAAATTAGGTTAAAAAAAGACTAAGTATAGATTACAGAAATACAGAGGATCATAAGAGATTACTATGGGCACTTTATGCCAACAAATTGGAAAATCTAGCAGAAATTTACACATTCTTAGGATAATACAGTCTCCCAAGAATAAATCAGGAAGAAATAGCAAATTTGAACAGAATAATTACAAGCATGGAAATTGAACAGTAATAAAGTCTCCCAAAACACAAAAGCCCAGGTCCAGATGGCTTCAGTAAGTTATATGAAGCCTTCAGAAGAACTAATACCTTTCTTTCTCAAATAATTCCAAAAAATTGAGGATGAAGGAACACTTCATTACAACTCATGAGGCTGTTACCCTGATATCAAAAGCAGACAAGGATCTCTCTCTCTCTCTTTCTCTCTCTACTCCTTCCCTCTTACTCCTTCCCTCTCTCCCTCCCTCTCTCCCTCCTGTCAACCCTCCTTTCCTCCCTCCCCTCTCTCTCTCTCTTTCTCTCTCTCTCTCTCTCTCTCTCTCTCTCTCTCTCTCTCTCTCTCTCTCTCTCACACACACACACACACACACACACACACATTACCATCCTCAGTGAACATAGGTGCAAAAATTTTTCAACAAAATACTAGTAAACCAAACTCAACAATTCATTGAAAGGACCATACACCATGACCAAGTAGGATTTATTCCAGGAGTGCTAGATTGGTTAAACGTTTGTAAACCAATTACCATACTTCACCATATTAACTAAAGGAAACAAAAATATAATATGATTCTAGCAGTAGATTCAGATAGCATTTGGCAAGATCCAAGATCTATTTATGATAAAAACTATGAATAAAATGATGATAGAAGGAACACACCTAGACATAATAAAGTTTATATATAACAAATCAGAACTAACCTCATAATCAATGGGGAGGAAGTGAAAGTTTTTCCTCTAAGATTTGGCATAAGACAGGATATCCACTTTCACCACTACTACTCAACATAGTACTGGAATTCCTAGCTAGAGTAATACACAAGGGAAAGATATAAAAGGAATCCAAAATGGAAAATAGGTAAAACTATCACCATTTGCAGATGATATAATAATATACATAGAAAACCCTGAAGACTTTGCAAAAACTATTAGAAACAATAAATATGTGTGGTTAAGTGGCAGGCTACCAATTCAGTATACATAAGTCTGTTGCATTCCTATGAGCAAGCAACAAACTGGAAGAGAAGGGAATTTTTAAAAATCCCATTTATAATCCCATCAAAAAGAACTAAGATCGTATGAATTAGTTTAACAAATGGGGTTAAAGACCTGTACAATGAAAACTATAATATATTAAAAGAAATAAGACATAAGGAAAAGGAAAGATATTTGAAACTCATGACTAGGAAAGACAAAGAATATGGCATTAGAATAAAAATAGCATAGATCAACAAAATAGGATGAGAGCCCATAAATAAACCCACATTATATGAATAGTTAATCTATGACAGAGGAGCCAGGAAGGTACAATGGAGAAAGCAAAATCTACCAGCAAATGGTGCTGAGAAAACTGGACACATGCAAAAGAATAAAACTAGAACACTAACTCACATCATACAAAAACCTAACTCAATATAGATCAAAGACTTGGATGGAGGATTTGATACCATAAAATATACAGAGGAAAATAGATAAAACACTCCACAATATTGATTTTAGTGATATTGTTGTTGACTCGACACATAGCAAAGGAAACAAAAGCAGAAAAAAACAAATGAGACTACATCAAACTTATGCACAGTGAACAAGACTCCTATTAAAACAAAAAAGACACCCTACTGAATAGGAGAAAATATTTGAATATCCTACATGTGATAAAGGGGTGAAATCAAATATCTACCAAGAACTCATACAACTCAACAAAAAGAAAAAAATAACCCAATCAAAAAATGAACAGAAAAGCTAAATAGACACTTCTCCAAAAGAAGACAGAGATGGCCAACAGACACATGAAAATACAATATTCACTGATCATCAGGGAAATACAAAATCAAAACCACAGTAGGATACCACTTCACACCTGTGAGAATGGGCCATATAAAAAGGGCCAGAAAAAATAAATGTTGGCAAGATTACAGGCTACAAGGAACCCTTGTACACTGTTGGGAATTTAGTCTGGTCTTGCCACTATAGAAAACAGTATGGAGGTCTCTCAAAATATTACAAATAGATCTAACCACATGATCCAGCAATACCACTACTAGTTATCAACCTTGAAGAATGCAAAACGACTAATTCAGAGGGACATATACATTCATTCTTATGTTCACTGCTTCACTATTTGCAATTACCAAGTGATGGAAAAAACTTGTGTCCAACGACATGTGTGTGGATAAAGATGTGTTGTACATACACACTAGAATACTCATCAATTTTAAAAAACATTGAATATTGCCATTCGTGACAACATGGAATGTTGAAACAAAGCAAAAAAAGAAACAAAGAAAGCAAAGGAAGAAAGCAAAGAAACAACAACAAAGAGACAAAAACAAGCCAAAACAAATCCTTGGTATCTGAATGTAGAACTGAGGTTACCAGAAGGGGCGGATGGAAAGGGTAACATAGAGGGGATGGAGCCATTGGGCTATAGTGAAGTTTATTATATGCATTGATGATTGGCAAGGTATGATAAACCTACAATTAAAAGGGGTGTATCTATACTCCCAAAACATATAAAGTGTTGGTAATCAATATTATCTTAATAAGTTTAATAAAAAAGAAAAGACTAAGTATACATTTGCCTAGAACAGTGAGGAAAAGATTGAGTTGTTGAACCTTCTTATACTTGCAAAAGTAACTTAGTGTGGGTTTTTTTGTTGTTGTTGTTTGTTTGAACAGCTTGGTAAGAAGTTTCCAGTTTCAGAGGCAATTGAAAGCATTGTAGGGTTTCATAGTATTAATTTACAAAAGTCTGTTGCTTTCCTATAAGCAAACAAGGAGTTATGAGAGAAAGAAATAAAACAATCCCGTTTATAAACACCAAAAAGAATGAAATACCTAGGAGTGAACTTAGTAAAGGAAGTGAAGGACTTGTACAATGAAAACTGTGAGACATTGTTAAAAGCAATAGAAGTACAAAGTAATAGAAACATATTTTTGGTTTTATGGAAAAAGTTATTAAATTGGTCATCTTACCCACATAGCTATATACATATTCAATGAAATCCTTACCAAAGATTCAAAAACATTCTTTAAAGAAATGAAACATTGCTGAATTCATATGGAACCAAAAAAAAAAAAACACCCAAAAACCCAAAACAAAACAACAACCCAAATCCTGAGTAGACAAAGTAATCCTGATAAAAAAGAAGAAAAATGGTGCTATTACACTCCCAGACTTCAAACCTTACTACAAAGTTATAGTAATCAAAATGGTATTGTACTGTAATAAAAACATGGAATAAAATTGAGAGCCTGGAAATAAACCCACACTCAGATGGACAGTTAGTCCACCCCAAGAAGCCTAGAGTATACATCAGAGGAAGGGAACTCTCGTCAATAAATGGTGTTGGGAAACTTGGGCAGCAGCATGCAAAAGAATGAAACTAAACCATTACCTCACACAATACTAAAAAGTTAACTCTAAATGGTTTAAAGATTTTTATGTAAGACCTGAAATCATAAAAAACATAGAAGAAAACATGAGGAAAGCTCTTCGCACATTGGCTTCTGTGATGTCTTTGGGGACCTGAGTCCAATGGCAAGGGAAACAGAGCAAAAATAAAAAGATGGCACTATATATCAAACTACAAAATTTCTGTACAGTAAAAGAAACCATCATAAAAATATATACAATAGATGGGTAGAAAGAAAGGGGGAAGAAAGAGAAATTGTGTAGTGTCTTGTGAGTATTAGAATATGGACAATGAGGGATGACCTTGGAATACAGAGATTCTTATAGTGGCTGATATAATTAGAGATTATAAAAAAATCTTAATTAGATTAGTGCTGGTAGATTCAATAGCAACAAAATCTTGAGTGCTGGGGAGTAGGAAATGCAATTTTAAACATTTTTGTCCAGATTGGTATATCATTAAGACAAGTTAAACATGATCTAATTCATGACAAACAATCACCAATTGCACAATAAGACCTGTTGGAAATGCCAACTCCTCGGTGCATAGTCACAAGTGGCTCAGCTTCCAAGTAAAATGTCAAATACTTACCCTAATTCTAACTGGGAAAAAAACCCCAGGCAAGCGGAGTTTCTTCTCGAGTATTCATCTTTTGGCCAGGTCATCATTGCCTCTGATGTTTGGCCAAGTGATGACAGGAGAGAAACAGATTTTGTGGGTGTAAGTGACACTTCACTTTTTCCAGGAGGAAGAGGGTCATCTTCAGGCAGTGAAACCCAGACAGGTGTGCAATGAGTTGAGATATATTATAGATGAGATATAAAATATATGTATTATAGATCACTGTAACATATAGTATATAGATATATACTACAGATCACTAGAGATAAACTAGTTTTGTGATTTCTACCATTTTACATTTTACAGGGGAAAATTTTTATTTTTTAGTAATATGAAGAAGCACAATATAGACAAAACAAAAATAAAACTGCTTGTTGGTTCTGAGATGCTTTTGAATTTGTACTGTTTAGTCTCTACCACCTTATTAGTGCTCTTCAGCACCTCTGGAGAATTAAGGAGACTATGTAACACACGACTTTGATAAACATAGATCCAAATGACTTATCTTGGCTTGGGTTCTCCCCCAAAGTAAATTCTGTAATAAAAATTTGAATGTATTTGTTTATCTGGAGGTGATCCTAGGAAATATCAGTAGGCAAGTGGGGAATGATATGGAAAAGAAAAGGTAGCATATATGGGTTGCATTATTGTGTAGGTCACTACCACGGGCAACAGGGAAGACAGTGAAAACTTCAGTTACCTCACCTGAGCGAAGAAGAAACTGTTCCAGGATGTTAACTCCTTGCCACTTCTTCCCCACGCTGGGTGCCACAAAATTTCCCCCATAGCCTGGAAAGTCTTTAGGCAGAAAATTACAGTAGGAAAACGTGAGTGTTCAGGAAATAGTGAATATGAAGGGCATATGCATGGAGCATCGATATTATTTCCACCCTTCTTTTGAAAGTTGGAGAATGGGGTACCCTAAAGAATTAGAGAAATAATGGTAGATCATGATCTTGGATCCTTGCTTTTTGACTACTTGTACTGTGGGATTCTATCCTGCTTCTCATAAAAGTACATATGTCAAAATGTGCATGAAGTTGCTCAACAAATATTTATTAAGTACCAAATATGTGCAAACAACTTTTTTAGGCACTTGAGATATATCAGTGAACAAAATATTTCTGGTTCTTATTAGATAAATATTCTAGTAGGGAAAAAAGCAATTAACAATAAATGTAAGAAATATGTGAAACATGGTAAATAAGAAAGTGATGAATAATGGTAGGGAAAATAAGGGATGAACTAGTTGATTGCAGAGGAGAAAAGAACCAGATTCTGGATGTGCTTTAAAGGTAGATTTTATAGGTTTTGGGGTAGCAGGTGGATGAAGGTGGATTATAATTTTATAGGATTGGTCAAGGTGTCACGAAGGGGCGCCATTCACGAAAGATGAGGGAATTAGCTATGTGAATGCAACTTGGTCTAGTAGTGAAGATAATAAGAGGTGGACAGATTTTGGACTTATTTTGGTTCTTGAGACTAGGGTATGAGAGAAAGAAAATCATTTTCTTTTGGACCAGAGTAAGTAGAATAGTGCTGTGATTGTGTGAAATGATGTAGGCTGCCAGTGGAATAGGTTTCTGGGGGGACCATCAGAAATTCCGTTTTGAAGTTTTTGAGTTTAAGATGTCAAGTGAACATCCAGTGGACAGGTTGAGTAAGCAGTCAGCTGTATGAGCCTGCCATTCTGAAAAGAAGTCTAGGCTACAGTGCAAAGTTGAGAGAAGATCGGAAATAGGTGGTATTTAAAATCATCAGATTGGATAAGATCTCAAAGGAGTTGGATAGCTAAGAATGAGTCCTGGGCCACTACAAAATTAAGAGGGTTGAGATAAGCAGAAGAACCCACAAAGAAACTGAGGAGGGACCACTGAAGCAGGACAGAATCTAGGAGCGTGCAGCATTCTCAGTGTGTCAAAGAAGGGAAGGTGGGGATAACACTGGAATTAGTATCATGAACATGTTTGTAACTATTACCACGTAAATTTCAGTGGTGTCACCTGGTAAAACATATTTGAATAGGTTTGACTGAATATGGGGAGAGGAATTTATGAAAACAGGTAAAGAAATTTCTTTTGGGAAGTTTTGCTACGAAGAACAGGTAATTGAATAAAAGATGTCAGGGGAAGTAGGTTTTAAAAGGATTTTATTTCTCAACAATGGCAGAAATGAAATGCATTTCTGACTGGAAGATTTACTGAAGTAGGAAAACTCATGTGGTAGAAAATGAGTGAGAATTGCTGGCATGATGTCTGAGACAGCTTGAGAGGATAGCATCTGGTGGATACATGGTAACATTGGTTGAATTTCAAAATAGGATCGTAAGTAATTAAACTTTGGAGCATGCAGGAAGACACAGTGTATGAGTGGAGATTCTCTACCTAGATAGATAAAGTACTGAGGATGTTTTTAATGCTCTAAGAATCAGGGTCATTGGTTAAATATGCGGAATGGGGTATGAATAGGACTTGGAACTTGAGAATAGAGGAGATAGGAAATAATCATCTGGGTTTTAAAAGAGTGAATATTTTGGTCTCTCTTCAGTAGGGGAGAAAAGAGCACAAGGGACTATGGTGATGGTTCACGGGTGAATTGGTGGGAAACCTACGGGGGATACACAATAATGTAAAGAATATAAATTAAATTTAAAAAATAAAAAAAATAAAAAGAGTGAATAAACTAAGAAAATAAAGTATGATTGTTGGGCAGCATTAAGAGCCTCTTTGAGGTTACACTTATGGGTTTAAAGTAACAAAAGCATATATTGTATGCTTCTGTCACAATCACTTGCACAAGGCAGGCAGAATATAGGTGGCAAATTGGACTTTATTTTGTTACAGGAATTGTGATGAAGAGAAGGGAAAGGGAGATGAGGGGATACAATGGAGTAAATTGATACAATTATTTACTATGGAGTCAGCTGTATAAGGAGGAAAGGGGAACTATCTATGGATGGGGGAGAATGAGAAGTCAGGAGGGCAGTGAATTATAGGTTTTTTTTTTTTAAGATTTATTTATTTATACATACAAGCTGGGGTAGAGGCCAGAGGCTTGGGGCGGTGAGAGGGTTCACCAGAGACAGAGTGGGGAGCAGAACAGGCAGATCAGAAATACACTGCTGAGGGGAGCAGCGGGCGAGGCAGGAGAGGTCTGCCGCACCATGTGGGATTCTCCCCGGCTGGGCATCGAACTCGCATCATGCGTGCTGCCGACAGCTCCACAGTGCAGTGCTCAACCGCTGAGCCACCAGGGAGGCCCAATTATAGGTTTTATTGGGTGTTGATGGAGTCTGGGAACCAGAGGTAGAGGTGGAAATGTAGATGATAGGCAGGGAGTGAGATGCATGCAAATGAGTTCGCAGGGTGGTTTCAGTTATTGGTAAGGACAAACTTGTTAGGGACTTGGTCATGGGACTGAGTGGCTGAGGTAAGGTGGGGGACAAGTATATACTGATCAACTGTGCTTAAACTGCTATGTGTATTAGGGAGCAGGTTTTTTCCTCTAATATTTTGTTAGGAAAATTTGTAATGGAGAAACATTGAAAGAATTTTATAGCCAGCAACTGACTTACACAATCACATGTCTAGACACATCTATTCTGTATTCATCAGTCCCTCTTGTTCCCCTTAAATATTTGAGCATAGGTATCAGCAACCATGAAAGGTTTTTGAGGGGGTATAATAAGACTTTTGTTGCATATTGTGTAAATGTTCTGTATGAAAATATAAATGTGATGGAGATGGTTGTGGTGATTGTGTCTTCTGTCACTTCCTCTGTCCTTTCTTGTTTTCAGGAGAATCAGTCACTGACTGATATGGTAGGAAGGGAATAGAGTTTCCATAAGGTAAACAGAAGAAATCAGGATAGTGCTGATTCACATGGGCATGCTTTCACACAGTTCTGCAAAGATCAGATTGGGATGTGATCATGTGTCAAGGGGCTACTCAAAGTTCCTAGTCTGTATTTATCCGGGTTATTTATTACAGTGTGGAGCTACAATGCTAGGATTTGTATCTATATTCTCTCTTGTCATCTTTACAACAATAACACATTGAGTTGTCATTACTATTTGCATTTTTCTCATGTGTGTTCTGAGTCTCAGAAAATTTAAAAGACTTGCTTGAATTACTTGGCCAGAGGTGCTACAACTGGATTGACTCTTGAGACAATGTTCTTTCTCCTTCATTTGCTATTGTCCAAAGCTGGCACCATTTGTGAGCCACAGTACTTCAAAAGGAAGTATTCAAAACAAAAATATCAGCAAAAAACTTTGTCTTTTCTAATAGACAAATTATAGGATTCCACAGTCCTGGTAACAATTATCCAGTGTTCCTTTCAGTCTGTCACAGTGGTGAGGAAAGATTTCCCTCTCTGGCAATTTGTAGATGTGCGTTTTCTGGCGTACAGACACACACTCTTTCTTGGCTTGGCCTTGGCTGATGTGTCACTCTGTTTAAGTATGTCTTTTGATTACATATGCCTCACTTTTGAGTATCAACTTCTATGCTTGGTATTAGAAAAGTTTCTCAGATTAGAACTTATTGTTACCTCTGGTCCAGCACCTACTACATTTATTTATAATTTAATTACAGTCTTTAAAGGCAGGTTTTATACTCTTGAACTTAATATTCTTAGTGCTTAGATCAATAAATATTTGAAGTGAAAAGAAAATGAAATTTTTTAAAAATCTCTGATCAATATGAGTGGCTTTCTTTCACTCAGAATGAACTCGTTTTTTTTTTTTTTTTAAAGATTTTATTTATTTATACATACAAGCTGGGGTACAGGCCAGAGGTGTGGGGCAGCGAGAGGGTTCACCAGGCACAGAGCGGGGAGCAGAACAGGCAGATCAGAAATACACTGCTGAGGGGAGCAGCGGGTGAGGCAAGAGAGGTCTGCCGCACCATGTGGGATTCTCCCCCGCCGGGAGTCGAACTCGCATCGCGCGCGCTGCCGACAGCTCCACAGCGCAGCGCTTAACCGCTGCGCCACCAGGGAGGCCCATGAACTACTTCTTTTGCTAGGGCTATCAGATCAGGCCCACCCATTAGGTTAGCCTTGAATGGGAGAGTTCTAGTAAGAAGGACTCTTTAGAACAGGAGGTCACCATTCAGATCCACTCATAAATCCTGCAGATGACTTTGATATTCATGGGGAATAAGGTGGTCATAGTTCAGAGGTCTTGCCTTTCTAAGGATGACCATCTGAACAAGAGAGTTATAGTAAATTACTGATTGCTCATTATTGGGTTTCATTCATTTTTGTGGTTTCTCTAACAGGTAGAATAGAATCAGCCATAGAAAGGACCAAGATAGTCTAGGAAGTATGAGTAATAATGATCAAGGAACAAAAAGTCTTGGATTAACTCCAGATATATCACTTATATGGGATATTATCTCAGGAAAATCATTTACCTTCTCAGGCAATTCCTTTCCTTGCCTGTAAAATTAGTGTTGTGCTCTCAGTCTCTGTCAGTTTTTAGGATTGTTTATGATATTGAGGTGCAAACTTATTTTTTGATCGTATTTGGTACTTTAAACATTTTGAAGAGTAAATAGCTAGAGTTACTTGGGCAGTATTATCTCTTAGTAATCTTGATGTGAATTCTTATAATTCATGTGATACAGTATCACTTTAAAATAGGGCATTAATATTATTTTACTTATTAAGTACTTGTCCAAAGCTTTACAAAGGGCCTACCTAGATGCTAATGAATTCATGTAAATTGTAGTACCATTTTCAGTTCTTTATTTTCTCTGGCAGATACTAAGTATGATTTTTTGGGGCAATTGTTTACTAAGTTTGCAGATTTTAAAATGACTGGAGGGACTGATTAAAAGTTTCCACACAGTATTTATGTTGATGTATTGAATCATATTTTTCTTTTGCCCCTCAAATTTTGGATAGCAGCGTTGTTTTTGAAGTATCTCAGAAGTCTAGAAATACTTTATGACTTGTTCCCAAGGACTAGGAGATGGTATGATCTAGGAAGTGAAGAATCATTAAGTGTAGCCGCTGTTCCCAGTGGGATCGTGCTGCTGTCAGTTATACCAGGGGAGAGTGCAAAGTCATGGTGCCATTGCTAAAAATAGTACAGATCAGCTCCAAGATACTGCTTATGCTGCAGTTACTCAGGCTTGTTCATTTCCTCTGAACCTAGGGAATCTAGAAGCCAGGCATACAATCACAACTCACCCACCCTCCAATACTCTACCCCACCTGTCATGCCATATACATACCAACTCTCCCCCCACA
Source organism: Scalopus aquaticus (assembly GCA_004024925.1). NCBI lineage: Eukaryota > Metazoa > Chordata > Mammalia > Eulipotyphla > Talpidae > Scalopus > Scalopus aquaticus. The sequence continues at coordinate 3,180 of PVIJ01014011.1, read as the reverse complement.
CATATAATACAAACAATACCACACAAAACACACAGATACACACTCATTTCACATATAGAGGAATGAGAGACATGATGCCTGCCTGAGCATCTGCGTGGGAAATAGGAGTCCTATGAATACGGGCATCCAATTAAGGTAGCCAAGGTGCTGTCAGGAACCTGTGGGCCTCCTTCCCTTACACCACCCTTTCCATTTTTCTGTATGTGTTTTGTTCTCAAGGTTTTTATCATAGCAGTGCTCAGAATCTCTCACTGAATTCTCTTACAGAATTACAGGGTCATTTTTTGTGGTAAAAACTTCACCGCAGCCAGATATGAATTATGATGTGTTCATGGGGTGGCCAGAGGCCAACTGGGTCTCCTTCTTTGATCTTCTGAATGCTGCATGTGGCTACAGCAGTGCTACATGATAGTTTAGTTTTTCTTGAGTGACTTACACTCCTCCCAAAACTTTGATCAGCTAAATATGTCTCTAGTACTTGAGGGCAATGTTCTTAGGACCCTTGAATAAATGGATCCCATCCTAGAAATTTTAACTGTGTCATTTTGATGCAGTGCCCTAGTAGTCTTGACTTTTTGGGTTTTGGACTAGGTGTGCAGGTGGCAATAGACAAATTACATGTCAGCTAGGGCTTGAAGGGATCATTTCATTCATTAGACACCAAGTGAAGGGAGCTGTGGGTAAGACTCAGCACATTGGAAAATTTCTGCACTTTTCAAATACAGTAGTTTTATACCCTCAGGTGGGTAAGTGTTGGGTTGAGAGTGACAAAAACTGTTTTGACTGATTATTTACAGGACCCAAACAAATGAGCTATTAGTTTTCTATAAACTAATTAGTATTTATACTAATAAACTAATCTCTAAACTGTCTTTCTATTAGTATTAGTTTGCCATAACAGATTCCCGTAAATGGGGTGGCTTAAAACTTATCCATGCTCTCTGATATGGATATGCCAATTTGAAGCTTTCACTAAACATGGAAAATTTTGGCCCTTATTTCTTCAGTTATTTTTTCTATCTATCCTCTTTATTCTGTCCTTTAGGAATTGCAATTAAATGTTTATTGGGCCACTTAAATTGTATACTTGCTGATGCCCTGTTAATATTTTTCCATGTTTATTTTTAGATACTCTATTGCCATATCTTCTTTTCTTTTGCAATGGTGAACTTGCTGTTAATCCCATGCAGTGGTGTTTTTTTATTAGAAATTATAATTTTCATCTTAAAAATTTCTATTTGGGTCATTTTTATGTCTTCCATGTCTTTACTAAACTTGTCCATTTGTTTAGCTTCTTGAACACACAGAAAACAGTTATAATAACTTTTATTGTTCTTGCTACTCATTTTGTTACTTGTATTATTTCTTCATTGGTTTTAATGGATTGATTTTCTTTATGGATTATATTATCCTGCTTCCTTGCATTCCTGATAACCTTTGGTTGGATGCCAGATACCATGAATTTTAAATTGCTGTAAGCTGTATATTTTTATATTCGTACACATTTTCTTAAGCTTTTTGTGAAATATGTTTCTTTGGAAAGTATATGTTTTTTTAAGGTCTTGCTTTTAAGCTTCATTTTGTGGGACCGAGCAGCATGTAATGTAGGACAGGGTGTCTCAACCTTGTCACTACTGACATTTTTGGTTGGATAATTCTTTGTTATGGAGGACTGTCCTGTGTGCTATGTGATGTTTAGCATAATCACTGGTCTCTACTCACTATACGCTAAAAACATTTCTTTAAGGTGACAAAATATCTCCAGAAACTGTCAAATGTCCTCTGAGTGGCAAAACTACCATTGATTGGGAAGTACTGGTCTGTATTTTTTTCCATTAATGAGGCCAAATTTTTGAGTACTCAATCCGATGTTCTATGAATTATATTTTCCACTCTGGCTAGTGGGAATAGGAGCTGTTTTTGACGTTGTTTACTGAAAGGATTGCTCTGTCTCATTAACAGAGAGTCAGCCAGCATCTGCATATGTTCCCTTTTGTATCACAGCCTGGAGACTCTCCTGGCAGTGAGTTATGGCAGTCATTGAGCTCACCTCATTTTCTTTGTTTCTCAGGAATCACCGTTCTTTCATTGCCCAAGGTCAAATGTCTTTCAAAATCCTGTTTTATGTATTTTGCCTTTTAAAACTTAATTTTTTTCCCAAATGGAAAGGTAAATATGGCCTCTGTTACTTCCTCTTGGCTGGAAGTAGAAGTTGAGACTATTTATTCTATTTTAGCACACAGATATACACAGAGCACATATATGTATACACACATAGGTATACATATATAGAGAGTACTTGTCAAAGTTTCTTCATACTTCAGTCTTGGCTCACTGATCTTTTTACTTGAGAGCTGTACTGCCTAATACAGAGTCACTGGCTTCATGTGGCAATTTAAATTTAAATAAACAAAAATTAAACAAAATTAAAAACTTAGTTCATCAATTGTAACAAACACATTTCAAATGTTCAGTACCCGCACATACCTAAAAGTTATTGAATTTCACTGGGCAGAGACCAAACATTTCTATCATCATAGAAATTTACACTGGTCAGTGTTGCTTTAGTCTCTCTTTTAAAGAACTAATTCAAGCTTATGGCTATAATTATTAACCCTTCTCTAAGTAATTCAAAACCTATGTTTTCACTATAGATTTCTTTCAAGCCTTCTGAACCTATGCATCCATTTTACATCTCTGCATGGCACCTCAGACACATTTTGTCTCAAATTAAACTCAGCAAAGTCCTTCTTTGCCCAATTATGCTCCTGATTTCCTCTCTGTGAATGACATTGTCCACTCCCACCCAATTATGCAAGCCAGCAACTGCACATTAACTTTCACTCAATGTCTCACCCTATCAGTACTATCATCTTAAATTTCCTGGTAGCCACATGCTCTATGTGGCACCCCATTGCTGCTTCACTTAAGGCCCTCTTTGCTTTATGCCTTGATTCTTGTGAGGACCTACTAACAAGACTCCCTCTTCTTAATTTATTATTTCTTTTTTTTTTTTCACCTCACTTTTTTTTATTATTATTATTTTTTAATTGTTATTTATGTCTTTTACATTTTGTATTCCCCTTGGGCAGCCCACCACCAATTCACCCGTGATCCATCTCCATGGTCCCCTGTATTCTCCTCTCTTCCATTTTGTGCCCTTATCCTCCCCCCTCCCCC